>OMLP01014789.1:0-21536 GCA_900302685.1 Spondyliosoma cantharus
AATTGCGACACTGATGTACTTCTGCTCTTACACTTATTTCCATTATTTTGTACAGTATGTTGAAGACGCAGTGGTGTATTTTCTTTCTTTTTTTTTTTTTTTCCAAGTCTTGAATCCCTGACACCTGATTAGCGGGGGTTTTCAGACAGTAGCTCTCCTCCCCTATTCCCTGGTGACTCAATTAAGGCAATCTCATTAACTGCTGCCATTCTCGTAGGACTGCGTACAGAGCCAGAGTAACCTTTTCCTTAACGTGATTTCCTGCATAATTGGAAATGCCTCAGATTCTGGCAGTTTAGCTGGCAGATCACCTCACTTAACGGTTTTATCTGTGAGCATAAATCATGGAAATTAGAGCCTTCCTGTGAGAAGAAGATGAACAGGATCTAACAAGAGGTTATTTATGTCAAAGTGTGGATATTTGCCACTTAATTTTGAAATGATGAAGTTTTTTTGAAGAGTAGGTTTAAAAAGAAAAAAAAATCATTTTTGAATGTGTGTTCAAGGCCAGCAGAGGCAGGAAGTGAAGGAGCCATTTAGGGAAGGTTTGTGATGTGATTTGGATGGACTCCTGGCATCTGAACAGAGATGGAAATGGCTTTCAGAAATGGACTTAAAGAGATGGAAATCCTGTGGATAGTGTTTGTTGTTCTTGTTTTTTTTCCCCCAGACACTCCTTTATTAGAAATCTGAGACAGAGTTGACCTCATCTCTGGCACGTCGTCAAAACAACTTGCATTTCGATAATTCATTTGTAGCTACATTTATTGTTGTGCTGAGATGAGCGACTAGCTGATGGATAGGAAATCCCCACTCCTTTGTCAAAACCAGATCCAAATACGTTCCAAAACCTTTGGGACCCTGATTCCAAAAGCAGTTGGAATGCTGTGTAAGGCATAAAATAAACAGAAAGCGATACTTTGCTAATCCCTCTATGCTCTGCTGCTAACTGAACAGCACAAAGACCTCGTCAGCTTCAGTGATTTTTAGCAATATCATCTTATTCTTAGTTTGATGTCTGCAACACTTTTCAAACAAGTTGGGACAGGAGCAGCAGAAGACTGAGAAAGTTGTGAAATCCTCCAAAAACATTCCGCGTGACACAGGTTTCATGATAAGGAGTGAAAGGGGCTTCAGTGGTTCACAAGCAAGGATAGGCAGCGATGGACCACTTTGATAAGCCCGTGACTGTATAAAGGATAAATACAACATGGGCTCAGGAGCGCTATTGCAAAACAGGTTTTTAATGTACGTTTCACACAGCGGTCCCAACTCTTTTGGAATCAGTTTTACATTACTGCAGATTTGAGGTAAAATCTGCATGAGGGCCGGCCACACCGAGAGCGATAACTGTGACAGTAACGGCAAAGAGATTGTTTGTTTTAAAAAATGGTTCTAACTCAATTGGATGTCCACGCCCCAACCACAACAACGACAGTGGTGAGCAATACTTCTGGGATCACTTTCAGAGCGATTTGAAGGAGGATATAAACGATGGTGGCCAATTGAACGTCATCTGAATGTACAGGATGTCACGCTCACAACTTATTAAACAGATCATTTTACCTGAGTTACACCTCCTGTCTTTGGGGCTGATGACTCTGAGGATAACTGATGATACGAAAGCACGAATAAGATTTGTCTTCAGCCAGACTCATTTTGTTTCTCTGCGCAGTGACAGCACTAATAGGTCATCAATATCCATTTTCTCAAGCAGCCGACGCAGCTGGATCATTATAGTTATTGTTCTTAGTGTGGATGGCCCTTTATTCCTGTTGTCTTACAATGTTTGAATGATTGAACCTCTGCTGTCCCCTATTCTACTTCCCGGCTCGGATCGATATTTGGAGCCAAGGGTGGAGGCACTGGAGACGAGTCTGAGTGACAGAGATCCTTTACTGCCTCCTCCATCCTGACAATCCCCACTGTCTTCTCCTTCATGCTCTTCTTCTTCTGCTTGTTTAGAGTCCTCTGTACTGCAACACATTACTCTCGCAGCTGCCACACATGTGGGGCTTCCCAGATCACATCTGCCGTTTTCTTATGCCCCTGTATGTCTCAATCACTCTGTCTACACCTGAAGCCCTGTGGGGTACAAAACGTATTCTGTTTTAGTCCGTTTTCTCACCGGAGCAGAGTGGGAATGTGTGTTTTTTTTCCCGGATTGGATCTATTCTAGAGCATACAGCCATGGGTGTTAGGCTACCGGCATTGAAAAAAAACATTTGACCAGGCAGGTCAAGTTTCCCACTGCTGCACTGGCGCTGTAAATGCTGACTGGGCACCATTTCCTAAACGATGATTTCTCTGTGTGTTTCTTTCATTACCCATCCTGCCTCACTGTTAACTGCTAACAAGCGGCTTTGTGTCTGTCACGGTATTCGCATCACTCTTCGGTGTGTGTGTGTCTCTCTCTCTCTCTCTCTCTCATCCCACTCCCCTCCTCACAACCATCACTTTGTGGCTGTCCTGCCCCGCTCCTCCTCCTCCTCCTCCTCCCTCCTCCTCTTCCTTCTCCACCTCCTCCTCCCTCTCCTCCTCTCCTCCGCCATCCCTTCTTCTCTGTGGTGTTTGCCCGTTGTGTGCATACTGCAGGCTAGCGTTGGATGACGCCATTCGCCACAAGCAGCTGAACATCTCCCGTTTTTCACCCAGGGTGGCGGGGGAGAACGACTTCCTCCAGACAGTCATCAACAAAGTTATCACCGCCAAAGAGGTCAATCACAAGGGCCAAGGTACAGTGCAAGGTTCAGACACAAGAGCCAAGGAGGGAACTCAACGTTCACGTTATTGTACCTGTTTCTTCATGCTTGATGTGTTAAAGACATTTCCTGTATTTTTTTTTAATCGTATTTCAGTTGGCTTTTTTTTAAAGGTGCAGTTTATAGGAAGTGGCCACCTCTCAAATTCATACTCCAAACAGATATGGGAAGACATGTCACCATAGTAACCACTAACTGATCTTAAGTGTAGCTGCTGTAAGCTCTAGGTAGCTACTCGGAGTAGTATAATGAGAAGGGCTGGGCTGGGCTAGCAGGTTAGCATGCTAACTTCAGTAGATATCCCTACAACACATTATTTCTTGAAATGATATCGACAAATTGAGCACATTTTTGAATGTTTTAAAATAAGTTTTATGTATTGCACCTTAAAAGTACACAATATAGTTTCACTTAGTTTAGTTTGTCTAGTTTTAATTTCTTCCAGTTAACTAAATATTTTTCGAGAACAAAACTAAAAACAAACACTATGTAATTATAATATCAATCCTGGGTACTATATTTTTATTTTCAATCATATAAATCAGACTTTTGGCACAAGTTGCCTTCTTCAGGAAACTTTTCGAGGGATGCAGCATTCGCCAAAATGTTAATGGAGCAAAAGAAAAACTTGAATTTGAGTGTGCAGCCTCTATGGCCCCTCTCTCACGTGTGCTGTACCCGCGAGCCAGCAGCTCACCAGACAAGACGTGCACTTTTCCCTCAGCTCTTCAGTGGTAAACTAATTGGTTAACTGCGTCTCACTGAACTGCAGTAATTTTCTTTCATACCACATTTAAGATCTGTTCCTACAAAGTACCATTACCCCGAACACACTGGCAGGGTGTTGGAACTGTTCATCTTGCTAACAAGAACATAATTCTTTGTCAAGTGCTCGCGCTATAAATCACTGCTCACACTATAAATAGTTGCCCTCGTCACCATGACTACAGGATCCAAGTAATCCAGCTGTTAATTAAGCTGGCGAGTCCTCTGCAAAGACTCGGATCTTATCAGTGATTTGACATCTGCGGGGTAGAAGAACAACATCAGCCATCTTAGGGATTTGCGCTGGGAGGGGGCCAACATGACAGCCCTCCATGGTATTGTCATGCCCTATGAAGACGTACTTGGATAAATGTCAGGTTTGCGCCGGCCCACAGTGGGAGGAAGAGCGGAGCGCTGAGAGCAGCTGCCTCGGTCACGCTCGCATATCAAAAGGCCTCCTGCTTGGCTAGTGAGAGATGTGTCACTCATAACAATATGGGGCCCGTAAATGAAAGTGAGTAAAGCTTCGGGGCTCATTTTCGGTGGCCTCTGAAGGGGCTCGCTACAGGACGACCGCTTTAATTGGGTGCCTTGCTTACAGTCTTGTTCAGTAGTATGTATCCGCGCTGCTTTGTTTTTTTCCTGAGAGAATATTAAGTGTGGTTACAGAGCTGGCACACCACGCAGTGTCTGCCGAAAAAGAAGCTTTTCCATCCAATCCAAGAGGAAAGCAAAGCAAGCTACTGGCTTTAAATTGTTAGGAAATATGACCCGCGAACGTCCCCCGAAGGCCCTTTGTTTCAGAGTTATTGAAAGCCGCAGAGTTTCCCTTTAAGCTTCACACTTTTAGGTGTTGAGACCAATTATTTAAGTCTGGGGATTAGTGATTTGAATATTCCACCATAAAAGTCACTTATTCTCACAAAAGCAAAGAGTGCCTTAAGAATAAGTCGGGGGCATTGGGGACAGTATCATGAATTTTGCAGGGGGTCAGAAAAGATGTAATTTCCTTTCTTTCAAATTTTCCAATTTAGGAACCAAGCGTCTGTTTGTTTTGGAGGGACATTTGTTTTTCTTTTCTCGCTGCCAGTGTTCATCCTCAGAAGTAACACTTTTTATTTTAGCCAAGGTTTGTTTGTCTGCTTACCAATTACAGTCCCAATATGTGACGTTTAGTCTGATAAGGACGACGAGTCTGCACAAAGGAAATGAAATGTGATCCCATGCACGCAGTGTGATAGATGCCAAACATGCTTTTTTAATTTTTTTTTATTTTGTAGTTTATTTCAATCCAATTATGCACACACACACACACCAACTACACTTCACTTTTATCTAGCAAGGAAAGGAAAAACACACACAGTTGTTCCCGCTGTCGTTATGTTTTCTTAAATACATCCCTGTGGGTAGATTCTATTTTGCGTTTTGCCCTGCAGCTTTTAGATGTCACCGACAGACCAAAAACGCTTGAAGATGTCTCTTTTTAGTATTTTCCTGGGGCAGTTAGCCCTCCTGTTGTCTCCCCTCCTGAAGTTATCCTTGTCCCTCTCCCTCCCTTTGCCCTTGAATGCGTCACCAGGCCTGTGGGTGACTCTGAAGCTGCTCCCCGGAGACATCCATCAGATCAGGAAGGACTTCCCTCACCTGGTGGACCGATCGACAGCTGTGGCTCGAAAGATGGGCTTCCCTGAGATCATCATGCCAGGTTGAGTGTTTTTAAAAAAAAGTCTAAGTCTCCTTTTTGAACCTGATTGGTCGAGCACATCATTCATTCAAGAAGTGATTTTGAGTTGAGATCTACCGTTTTAGAAAAATGTAACTGAGGGAGAAAAGAACATATCATACATCGTTAAGGTTTGATTAAGGCATTAGTTATGTAATGGACTGAAGTCACCCATAAAGTAAATGGTGCCAAATATCCACTTATGCCACCTAAAGTTTAATGGGTTATGCGGTAATATTCATATATATTGAAAATGAATGAATAAATCCGCGATCGTTGGGCTCTCAAGACTGTAAAAGTGAGGATTTGTCTCACATCTTCCTTTCTGCTTCTTAAAGGTGATGTGCGAAACGACATCTACGTGACTCTGGTTCAGGGGGATTTTGACAAGGGGAGCAAGACGACACCCAAAAACGTCGAGGTCACCATGTCTGTTTATGACGAGGACGGCAAGAAACTGGAGGTACGATGGAAGAATGTTAACTTACTCCTTTTTTTCCCCCTTCTTTTTTCTTCTGGGTTCAGCTCAGTCTCAGCATTCAGGGCACAAGTGCTACAGCCGATTGGTCTCTCAGACAGTCTGTGATTTAGCGAGCTTTCTTTAATCTCACACAGCTCAGCACGCTGCTTAACTGACCAGGACTATAAAGCAGTGTGATACACAGGCCAGACCGCCTTTGCCACCCGTCGTAAAATGACAGAATGCGGTAGTTGTGCTCTGTGGTTGATTGAGTAGCCCAAAAAATCTGGCTCACCGCTGCAAGTATCAACCTTAATCACTCTCGGAGTCGGTTGCAGACCCAAGCAGGTGGACATGGAATAACGGACAGCATGGTTTGAACGCTGTTTAAAAAAAAAAAAAGTGATGACAGATGTGAAATGAGCAGTCAGTGGTGGCGGGAATACTCTAAGTCAGTAAAGTAACAATAATGGTGTAAAGCCAAATGTTTTTAAAGTATCAGAAGTACTCATGATGTAAAGTGGCCACTTGCAGGGTGTTAAATTATTGACAAAAGGTGCGTAGATTCTTATCTTAGTTCCCCTTTGTCATCCGTCTGAATGCTTCATTTTAGCCCCTGTCTCCTGCTTTTCCAGCGAGGGGGCTCTCTGGAAAAGCCTAGTTGGCTCTGATTGGTCAGTTCTCACAGGCCTGAGCGGGCTTCGTCAACCGTGTTTCCGCATCAGCTCTGTCAGTGTTTTTGCAACCGTGGCCATGCTGGGGGTTGAAGTGGTCTGAGTCCTTTGATACTTTCACAGTATTTATAGAGCACCTAGACCTGTTTTATAATCACTAAGACATACAGGACATGTGACTTTATACAACATGGGACCTTTAAGTTACGTGCACCAAGATAAAAAGCAATTTTACTAGTTCAGGGGCTTTCCTTTTAGTTTTGTTGTGAGACAATTTACAACGTTATTGTTCTTAGTTGGCCATTTGTCTTGTACGTTAAATCAAAGGAGCTCCTAACTCTGGCAGTTAAGGTTTATAAATACAGTCTAATAAAAAGTCCAATACTTCCCTCTGAGATGTAGTTGAGTAGAAATATCCAGCAGCAAATATGTGATATAATTAAGTAAAGTTCGAGTACCTCAGACTCAGACTTACACACAGTACTTGTATATATGTACTTTGTTACATGCCACCACTGTCAGCGTTTCCCTACTGGTCTAATTACCTTTGCTAATGAAGTTAAGAGGGTGATTTTCTCTCTCTATTTTTTTTATTGCAAGCAGTGTCAAAATGTTACAAATGTATTTAGCTGAAATATGCAGCCTTTGGCACAGAAACCGGTTCGTTATATTTTGGTGCTTGTCAGCAATTAACTATTTTAATTTCAACTCGTACCTTTTGTGGGGCATTTGTAGGAAAGTCTGCAATTAACGATGTTAAGCTGCAAAATCTGAATGTCATTTTAAATTTATCTAGTAAATGAAAACCATGAAGACACACACAAATCCACATTGTCAGTCTGCAAATTGGAGAGTGTTTAATTGACTTCGGCGTGCCTTTTACTTTTTCCTAATCGTCTGACAACCCGTCAGTGTCTAATGTCCTAATACAGCTTTTGTTTCGTCTGGAGTCTCTCGCCGGCGACCCTTTTCACTGACGTTTAATTATTGTCACCCATACTTGACTTTACCTCTTGTTCTGCAGAGGCCACATCAGTTAACGGGGGATATGAGAGGTTTAGAGCGGTTGGACGTGAGGAGTATGTGGGAAGAACTGGAGCAGGAGGTGTGTTGTCCGTGGGAGTCGGTTGCTCATGTGTCAATGACCTTCCAGTTTTAATGCGGAGTTATTTTTGATGACTTATGATGTAACTCTGTGGTGTTTTTTGGGGACACAGATTGTAGTGAAACAAAGAGGAAACAGACAACTCTCTCCTCCCTTGCTCGGTCATATTATTGTTGGCACCGATTCCGAGTTTATTCATTCATTTTGTCCGTAATGGAAATGAGAAAGCAGATAGAAATGGTGTCAGGCTGCCAGAATGACTGGCTCCACCCGTCAGCCTTCATTTTTTCTGAGAGATTTCGTGCAAGCAAAGTTTATAGAGAACTAATCCAAACCCTGATGGTGTCATTATTCTATAGCCATTAAAAAAGAAATCATAAGTTAAAGCAAAAAAAACAAAACATCTCCGTTACACACCTAATATGTTGTTGCAAGGCATTAATGCTGTAATGTCTCGGTATACTTGAGTGAGAGTGATTTGAGATGACAGACCCCAGGACTCGGAAAAGACCTCCTGCGAACACTGAATCGGATGCAAGCCGCTGCCTCAATTACACACATTAGTCTTAGATCGAGAGGCTTCATCGTGATTTGGCCCAGCAGGATGAGGAAGCGTAAGGACTCGGTGGTGATTATACTGTAAATGCAGTTCTGGAGTCGCAGTGATGATCATTGTGATTATTTGGGGACGTTTGCGATTGCAGTATAATTTGTAATGCATCATTTACACATTTTTTTTTAGACATCTCACAAACACGGGTGAAAAACAAGCGCACCGCCTTCAATTTTTTGTTTGAGATGTTCTCTCATGTTGTAGGCCCAGAGTTGCCACCTCTGCTAGTCCTTTTTAATCATCTACAAGCAGCTACACGGTGTTGTTACAGAACACATGCTGTCTTTGAATAGGCTGTTGCACCGTCAGAGCCTCTGGGCTGTAATCATCGGAGTCAGTGACAGCTGTCGACAGTGATCTAGTGACATTGAGCGCATCAGTGTTGTCAGTGCAGCGGCGGAGCTCCCGTCAGCATGCCGAGTTGCATCTTTTCACAGAAATGTTCAATCTCATCTTTCGGGTTTCCCAAGGGATCAGTGCTAATTGGTGAAGTTTTCCCCGCTTCCTTCCTGGATTTTGATTGGCTAATAGGACATTGTGCTTCCGAGATGAAAGACAAGGTCGCTGCCTGTCTATCACTTTCAAAGTCTGAAGAGGTTTGAATATGATCTTTTATAATAGAAAACTATCTCTTCAATTTGCCCAAGATTACAGTCACGACGACTGCAGCCTCAAAAGAAAAATGCGTTTTGTTTACATCAAGCTATTTATGTAACCTTCATGAACGAGGCACTTGAGAAAAGGTAATTCTAAGGAGATACATCGAGGCAAAAAATAGGTTTACAAATGTAACTTTTCTCTGTGGACATTTCTGTCTCTGTTCGTCTAATCCCCTCTCTGTCCTTACTCTTGGAGTCCTTTACCCCCTCTGGATTTTTTCCTCTGTCTCAAAGAGGATTTGCGATGTTGTGCAGTGAGAGCCTGGACAGTGACTTCTTATCACCTAGACATATTAGCACACCACAACAAAACCTGCGGCTAGACCTCGGTTGCTTCCCCCTTCCCCCTTTTGGTATCTCCAAAAAATCTGAAGCTGTCACAAATCTTTTAGTAATGGGCAGAGTTTGCTAGAGCTAGCACCTGCCCCCCCAGATCTGCTCGGCATGGCTGGGGTAGACTGGGCCTGTTATTCCTCATAATTGCTGGTTGTCAGAATCCATTAGTGTTGGAGTATTTTAGCAGCAGCACACAAGCAGGCCAGGGAGTCAGCTGCAGCAGTGGGAGGAAAAGGAGCAGGCTGGCAGAGCGCAGATTGATTCGAAACAAGGCATGCGTGCCATCCGCTGTCACTCCATCCCTTGAGCCAAATCCCACAGGGGGTTCACGTAGTATTTTACATACGCACCCTGACCTGTTGTAGTAACTCAGGGGACCCACTAGGAAGACCAATTTACATGGCCGGATCCATCAGCGCCAGCTGGTCCGCTCTCCTGCACCTGGCCTACCCTCGACTTCGTTACTGCATCGGAGCTACCGCCCCTCCTTCTTAAATAATTAATTTCTAATTTATTTCTTATTTCCACAGCGCTGTCGTGAGATTGGCAGCCGACAGGCAGGTGCTCATGCATAAAGCACATCCACACTTTTAAAGGCCATTCTTCTAGATTTAGGCGTTCTGCTCCAGGGACTCCATTTCATGAAATAGTCAATTTTCCACATGCTGCTAGTGTGCAAATGTTTTGACACAGTGCTTATAACTCAGCCACTTTAGAATAAAACCTACAACTGTGCCCGTATAATCACATAACCAGTCTGGTTGGTCGATGACTTCACGTGTGTGTCTGTGTCTTCCTTTATATCCAGAATGTGATCTTCCCCGGAGCCGGAGATGAAGGCATCAATGAGTACAAGTCTGTCATCTACTACCAAGTGAAGCAGCCACGCTGGTTTGAAACAATAAAGGTGTGTTTCTCCCTTCCTTCCTTCCTTCCACGCCTCATATTTCTCTTTTGTTATGCTGAGTAATACGTTAGTCATTATTTTCCCGCTTTATCTGCATTTCCACCCTTTGATATGATTCTTAGATCCATTATTCATCACAACGCAGGTTTCCATCATCAGTCGTTTTGTAGATTGAAGACTGTGGTGTGTGGTGAATATTCGCCCGCGAAGCTCCAAAGACGGAACGGGCGATGAATATGAAACCATACAGTAGATTACATTTTTGATTAAGTTGTTGATCCGTGACACTTAAAAGGACCACACCAGTGGTTTTTGCACGTTTTAGCTCATTTACTACAAATCACTTTTACATCAAAGCTAACCCTTTTTGCAAACCACACCACTCACCAGTGGCTTCCATTCCTATCTGTACAGGCTAGCGCTTTATATTAAAGTCCTATGTCCTTGGCCTTTTCTCCAGGTACACATTAGACATACACATTGTTTAGAGTTGGCACCCAGGTGCTGTATGCTGCCCACTGCACGCTTGGGATGGGTTGAATGCAGAGTATGATCATCTACTTCTTCTTCGATCCTTTTCTTCTTCTTCTTCTTGTAAAAGGCCCTTTTCATTTGTTTGTTCCCAGCTGGTGACCTTTGTCGCATTTCACACCCCTCGCTCTCATGTTTCCTTTCTCTTGCTGCCTAATTAGTCGTTAGTTTACTAAAGGATTTATTTACCCTAATGAGGCATTGTTTGTACTTCCAGTAGCTACACAAAGCATGATCATCTGGTAATAAGTGCATGGTTAACTGCTCATGCTGAATAAAGTATGTGTTGATCTTTAAAAAAACAACAAAGAACTTAGAAAAGGTTTACAGTGGTACAGACATAATACAAAAGTTAAACTCAATAAAAGTGTTTTTAATTCTGTTATAAACAACAGTCACAAAACTTTTATTAAGGTTCTTAACCAGTCAGTACCACCAACAAGTTCTGCTTCTGCTTATAAATGTCTTTATAATCTAACAATAAACATGTTTATGATCCTATTATTAACACTTTACAGCGTTTTGGAGTTCATTCTGCTCCCTGTCTGTCCCTTACATCATCTTTTGAGTGCGTGTTCATGGCCGTACGTTGCTCACACTGTCCCTCTCTGTCCCTCAGGTCGCTATTCCCATCGAAGACGTGAACCGGAGCCACTTGCGGTTCACCTTTCGCCACCGCTCATCGCAGGACTGTGAGTACAAACGTCGGCGGGTGAATAATCCGTTTTGCCGATGACCAGCTGCGCAATTGGCCGCTCATCTATCCACGGCAAAAAATAAAAAATAATGGAAGATATCCAGTCCAGGCAGATGTGTTGCTCGGTGATAAATACTTTGAAGCTCACCCTTTGTCACATTAATCAGTGGCATTAGTCTGCCCCTGCACAAAGCTGTGTCATGGAGTGGCTTGTCAGGGTCTACAGCTGGGATGTGAAAAATGCCTGAGGGGACTCATTTGTTTATTGGGACCAGTGTCTCGCTGAATGCAGCCAGTGTTGTATGTCCTTCTGTTTTTTAACATCCTTTTTAATTTCGGGGGTGTCGAGGGCAGGGAAACCTGGTGCACTGCCATCCCATCTGCCTGCCACATGGCGAGGCCATCCCTCCAGCAGCAGGAGTGGGGCAGGGAAAATGAATTTGGAGGGGGTGATAGTAGCCATGACACTGGCGGATGTGTCTTAAACAATCAACTCGTATGGCGCAGAAGGCAAAGCAGAATTGGGGAAAAGTGGAGTGATCTGCAGCTGTCGTCATCCCGGTTCCAAAAATCCTTCAGCCCTTTTTGCCTCTCACCTGCATGCAAGTGGTTTGGAGGAAATGGCCGGGTCTCAGAGTTCAGAGCGCCGGCTTATAATCCACTTGGAGAGCCTTCTTGTCATGCTCGGCACCTTGCTTCATTCTCTGCAATGCTGTTGCGAGGCATGCCTTTGAAACGCTGTGACTCGCTGTTATCTCACGGTAACGGTTGCTTTAGAAACTGGCTCACCTCAAGTGACTGTGTGGGACTGCAGGGGCATGCTGATGCTGCCAAACTTTAACTCGCCGCTGACAATTGACAATAGAAAAAGATGTCTGGAAGAAGTGGAATGGCTTGATCGCACAGGTTTTGTGTGTGGTGGTGTATGCCGCGCGCTTTCCCGTCAGTGACACCTGGACGCTGATATCCCTGTACACATGAATACATTTCTATCAGCGTTTGTGATTGTCTGCATCTGTGCAGGCGAGCCTCTACAACATCCAGCCACATTCTGTCGTTTCAGCCCGAGCGGTTAAGGATGAACGCGCTTTGATATCCGGCTGCCTGCAAAAACACTCCAGGAGCTGTCACGTTTAACATTCTGCTGGATGTAGTTTCTCCATTTGATCATCAGTAAAGGAAGACAAGAGTGAAAATGTATCCCCCCCCCTCATCATCGTGCGTCAGACTTGAACTTTCATCTCAAGGCTGTAACAGAATAATTTGCAGTTACGTTTTACATGCGCAAACTTATGACAGTTTACACACCTGTCTCTGCAGTCTGTGATATTAATCACACTGGAAATGCTTTTTTTCTGGTACAAAAGAGAGATATTTGACCCCTTTAAGAATTGTCTGAAGAAAAGCAAAGGGGAGATGGTCTGTCAAATGTCCCTTTCAGTCGTCTGCCTCTGCAGACATCCGCCCGTGTCCTCCTTGCTTCCTCCACTGCTCCTAGCGAGTGCTGAACTTTTAGCCAAAACGCAGAGTGACAGAGCTGCTCATCAAGGCCACTGCTCGAGCTCATGTGCTCAGTGTCTCGACCCCCCCCCGGTTCAGAATCAGGCCAGCGCTAACGCAGTGCATCAGACTACCACTCCAACATTGTCAGGCCTCATCAGACTGATGGCTGCTATCACAGGCGCCGCCGTGGCTGTAAGAGATCCCCGCCATCTTTTCACTTCGGCTTCATCCGTCATTATGCCACTACCTGGTGAGTGGGGTAGAGGGTCGGCTTTAAGATCTGGCACAGTACACTCACCATAAATCTGGAGTGACAGGCCACCTTAGAGGTGGAAGAGTGCAGAACTTCGACACAAACTTGACTTTGATTGGTTTGAAAAAGTAGCTCTGTCCTGAAAGTGACCTTTTTTTCCCCCTAAATGCAGAGTTTCGAGTCTGCTGCTCTCCTTAGGAAAGTCACGAATCATTTTTCTCACCTGGGTGGCATGCGTACAGTGTTTTCCCTCCACTGGTTCCTCTCAAGCCAGCCCAGCAATTATTCACCGGCGAGGCTGCAGGCAGCAAACCAATGAGGGGATTTATGCAGATAGAATGCGCAAGATACTTCCATGAATCATGTCTCCCCGCACGTAAATTTGAGCTTGTTGATCCACAATGATGATATATGTGGCCCCATCCAAACGCTTGGTTACAAGACAAAGTCATAACTCTCTTGCTTGTTTACACAGCGTTTCCCCTCAACGCCACCAAATACAGTCACACACATGCGTGTGTGCACATACACACAAGCAACGAGAAACTCTATTCCAACCGAGGGGGAATATACAAACAGCTGCAGGGCTGGGACCAAGTGCAAATATTTATTCATGTGCTAACAGGAAGTGGACAAACAAGATATCTTGGTCCAAACCTTGGAGAAAAAAAAAAATTCTTTTTTTTTTTTTTATTTGGCAAATGTGATTTATGAGAAGGGAAATCTCATCTGTCATTGCATCTCCAAGGTGCTCTTTACCATGTAGCATTAATTCACACCTTGTATGCTTATTGTTCATATAGACTTCAGAAGGCAACAGTAGATTCTGGTTCCAGCTCTGGCGCTGACACAGGGCTTAGATTAACATTTGTGATTATCGGTTTTAAAAACATTACAGCCGAGTGTTAATAATTGGACATTAACTCTGAGGATAATTAAAGAAAGGTCACAAAAGTATTGGTGTGTGCCGTCAGTTATAGTTCATAAAAGGAAAATTTGGAATCAGCAGGTCAGACTTGCAATCGGTGCATCTCATCGTTTGTCCAAAAACCAGGAGAGTATAGTTTGCATGAGCACAGTCAATCTCAAATGAAATCTCAAAAAAAAAGATCAGCCGCTCCTCCTATCTGTCCGTCTCTTGTCATCCTCATGTGATTCTTTTTCTTCTTCTCACAGCCAAGGACAAATCAGAGAAGATATTCGCCCTGTCTTTCGTGAAGCTGATGAGGTACGACGGGACGACTCTGAGGGACGGCGAGCACGATCTCATCGTGTACAAGGTAAATGGGGAAACATCCCAGGCGCAGTTAGCAGCCGGCGTGTGGTCGTCTGGCGTGTTTGTTACTGGACTTCCTACCCGCTGGGCTGACCCACGCTCCTCGAGAACATCGCCGCAGCGAAGATAAATCCGAGTTGAAAAATTGGCCTGTCGTTTTAATAAGCTGACGTGATGGTAGCTTCGCTGCCTTCTATGGAGGGTTGTGTAGTCGGTATGCATCAACCCCCGCAGTGAAATAAAATTACTTCCCAATTAAAATCCCTTGTATGATGATTCCTTTGCGTTGCGGAGCCTATTTATGTTAATTAAAAAGTTAATGTGAGAAAAATTCCCCGTTAGATTTTTCTTTGCCCTTATATTTTTCGAAGGCTTTTGTCAGTCAAGGCGATGCGTTTTGTTATTACTCTCTCGTGCAACAACCGGCAGAATAAACTTGTTCAGTGAAGCCGTACACAAGGTACTTAAATAAAAAAAAAAAAAATGCAGTAAAAGAACATAACACTGCATTACAGTACAAACAGCAGATATGTGTTTGAATTAATCCGTGGAAATTGATAAACTCCCCAAACTAGCTCGGTTGTAAATTGTGTAATGTGCTGATTCGTCTCATCCCTGAATACCAGGCGGAGGCAAAGAAGCTGGAGGACTTGTCTCTGTACCTGAACCTGCCTGCCACGAAGCTGGAGCTGGAGGAGAAGGGCTACTCCACCACCGGGAAAAATGCCCAGAACCTGGGCAACTGCACCATCAGCAAGGACTCCTTCCAGATCGCCACCCTGGTCTGCTCCACCAAGCTCACACAGAACGGTAACAGCGTCTACGCTTCTGGGGCTCGCTTTTTAGCAAAACACTCAACAATGTGTAAATAATATATAATTCTACGTAGCGCTGTGTTGCGGCACTCTTGCCGGTGAAGGAAGCTCCCAAGCAACATGAGATAGGCTGTTCTGTCTTAGGTGATGCGCAAGATAGACCGACACAGCCTGAACAAGCTTCTCCTCCGAGTCTTGCCGGGTCTAATTAAAGCCTTTTTAGGAAAAAAACATAGCTACCACACAAAAACCTGAGTGACGTGCTTTTCTCAAGGCGTCCACATGCTGACGGATAGGCGCTCCTTCTCATAAGGAACAACGGAAAAAAAATTTCATTTTCTTCTTAAACTTTTTCTACATTTTCCATCGGTGCCAGACTTGTCCGACCTTTCAGTCGCAGCCTACTTCTTATTCTTATACTTATTCCTTCAACCGCCCTTTTGAAAATGTCAGTGCTGTGATATTTGCCAAATATATGCTCAAAACATTTTGATATCCAAAAGCAGGTGTGGGATTTTCTTAATAACTGCTCGGGAGTTGTTCTGTGTACCTACATCCAGGCTCTGAGCTAACAGGCGAGACCGGCCACATTTGAAACGTGCTGTAAACGTGTCATAATTATGCTCCGAAAAAACTAATAATATCAGCTTTTCTCATGTCTTAATTGGAAAATGCTGCATTTGGAATCGGGCCTAATTTGAAATAATCAAATGGAGTATGTTGTTTACATGACCTGATCAAATTCTCGCTCACCTTTGCTTAACGTGACACTGTCTCCTGTAAGACATGTGTCCCCAGTTTAAGTCAGAATGCAGCACGTTAACTCAGGACGGGCCGCCAGTGTACGTTTGCTTATGTGCGGCCCGAGAGGCATTCATTTCAGGAGCAATCATTCTCGCATTTACTTCAAAAAGAGACTTTTCAAGCATTTTAGTAGACCCTGGATTTCGAAACCAGCTTTGGGCCACTGCCTCCGACTTTGAAAGACAGATTATCCGCGCAAAGGTTGCACATATATCACTTAAAGTAGGACTCCAGGACGTCTGCTACCCACCGCACCTTCCACCTGGTCCTTACGCGTGTCCCAATCTTGGTTGACATTGGTCCTCGCTTTCACGCTTTTCTCCCCCTAACCTACTTTCTCTTCCTCGGCTCTCTCCTGTCAGTCAGTCTCAGTCAGTAGATTTCGGTCCATCAATTCTGAGCAGTGGACAGCTCCGCTCCTCTGTTTACTGCTGTCAATCAGGCGGAGTATTTTCCCCCCAGGGTGCTCAGAAGATCTACACTTATTGAACGACGGAAATCCCCATCTCTGGATTGTTTGGATTGTAGCCTCTTGTGTTCCCCTTCCCTTTTTATAAATGTTTATAAATCGCAGACATGGTTGTCTCAGTGTGGATCGTGTGAAGAGCTTCTCCACTTTATGTGACTGCTCAGCTCTGATTTCACAGCTACTCTAAACAGAACCATCCTAAATGTCAGCGTTGCTTTCTTCTGCGCTTGATGCATTGTGCATCCTTTGTTTTTTCTCTCATTTTTTTTTTTTTTAATGCACGACTGAGTCACCACTTTAATTTAAGAGCCAAAATGAAAGCTTCCTCATTCCTCTCTGTGTTTTTAAGGCCACAGAGAGCCCTGGAATGAGAATGAAGAAGGGACAGATTGGCCGCAGGCTCGCTTGGACTGAAATTGGAATTAATTGTTTTACTCGCCGAAAGCAACACCCTGTTTTGAATAAAGGAGTGCATCATGTCCTTATGTTTTTATTCATGGCATCGGCAAAGATAATTCTGAATAGTCAAGCGAGGCAGAGTGAAGGGAAATGCTTGGAGTGCGCCGTCGAGGCAAATTAAGTCGCATGTGGTCTTTTTGCAGTATCAGAGTGCTCACTGAATGATTATTTAATTAAAGCAGCAAAAAGAAGCAATACAAACTATTTTTCCCCCTCTGAAGCTCAAGATGATACACTTCTCTTTTCAGGAATAGGAATAGGAATCGTTTTTATTCAACAGATCGTATTTATGTCAATAATTACCACCGCCAGGGAGGTCATGAGGTCAAGTTGTTTGGTTGGTTAGTTGGTTTATCGGCAGGATAACATAAAAACTACTTAATGGATTTCCACGAAACCTGAATGGAGGATGAGTCTTCGTCAAGTTGTAATAAACTAGAATTATCCTATAAAGAACACCACGGGAATCAGAGGTTGTAAACACCACGTAATGTGACTTCAGTGTCTCCACTCACATTACAGGAATGTTTGCTTGCACTTCTGGAATCATCTCAGCACCTTTTTGTGTGATTGAAAAAAAAAGGGAAGAAAAAAAAAAAAGACACACATGGTTGTTGATCTTGATGCGCTGACATTTTTGGAAACACGGGATTTTCACCTGACAGCGGCTTTGAAGAAGCGCAACAGCTCTCAGTCCGCACTGAACTGCAGCGGAAATCTTCGCTCTGCCAGCCGCCATACTAATGCAGAGGCCTCGTGTGACCCTGCGGTAAATCTTTTTACTGTCTCGACAAAGACCTGCCAGGGCGAGAGTAGATTTCCCACTGTCGCTCTTCTGGATGTGGCCCAGATAGCATGCACGATAAATGTCCATAAAGCCTCAGTAATGAGGTCACTGTGGACCCCTGAAGGATCGAGTGCTGCCGACTGTGTTGTGCGATAGAGGGGGGGGGGCGTCGCATGTTGTTACAGTAATGTTCCCTTTGAGAGTTATTAGGTTGAGTCTGCGGTGCACGATGTCATTTTAAATACATTCGTGTGTTCCTTCCTGCTCCGCTCGGTGGGCGGTGAAGTCGGCGGATGAGCAGTTACGGAGGCAGAACCTGCGCACACTGATTACACTGGAAAGAGAAATAATGTTCGTGGCTCAAACAGACGGTATTTAGCTCACAAGAAGAAATCAATCAGCCCCAAATCAATCCTCTCCCTGTTTGTCCACCTTCCTGCCTCCATGTGAGAGATATGGAGCAGTGTGCGTCCCGGTGAGATGATTCAGTCCTACGGAAAAGCTCCACTGCTGATATTTACCTGGTGCTCGGTGGTGGTAATTTGCAAGGAACCAATAGGCGCTTGGGGATCAGACGACCTCGTCACTACACTCCGAGTTAGATTAAGCACAGGGGTTTCAGTGTGTGTGTGTGTGTGTGTGTGTGTGTGTGTGTGTGTGTGTTCGCACAAGTGCGTGTATGTGTGTGTGTGTGTCTGGAATATGTCCTCCCACGCCAAAGCTGCAGGAAAAAGGTTTGAGTTCTTTTAATAAAGCAACGCAGAGCGGATCTAGCTCGGACTGTGCCGGAGTCTGCCTGCTTTTATTAAAAACCCAGAACCTCTTTTAAACTTCCGCCCAAACAGGTAACTCGCTCGGCAGCTCAGTCACTCACTCACTCACTCACTCACTCACTCACTCACTCACTCACTCACTCACTCACTCACTCACTCACTCACTCACTCACTCACCCTCCCCTCACGCTTTTTCATCTGGACTTCTGCTATGATTTCTTTATCACAATTCCAGGCACCTCTTCATCCAACAGTGTATTGTAGTTGGCAGACAGCAGACATGTGACTAAAGTTATTTGATCAAAATTTCAAACAAGTCCCAATGTTTCTGACCTGTTGAAGACTATGCCGCTATGAATAAACAAACAATCAAACAAAAATAATAATGAAACGGAGGCCACCAACTATTTGAGTAACCATCCAAGGGAGAAACATTTTAGAATCAGTAAAAATATACCAAATATTTGAACCCTATTTGCTATTTTTTTTTCAGTTGTGAAGATTTGCCTCTTTTCTCTGGTTGATCCCTGTAAATAAACCTGGTTGGTTTTGGAGTGTTGGCAGGACAAAGTGAAACACTTTACTTCTCATTCCTTCACAGATGAACACAGTGATGATGCTAACTGACCATTGGTAAAATAAGCTAAATGTCGCCTTGGATTCTGGGATATTTCAAATTACATTTTCCACAATTTCAGGGACACATAACGAGTTGGTAAAAAAATTAAAAAATCAGCATATTGGTCGACAAGTGTGTCTAGAAATCTCCATCGTGGGCTCAATTCGCATTCACCTCAGCCTCGCTGGTTGTTCCAAAGTCGTTTTAAGCGGAAGACTAACTCAGCCAAAGGGGAGGAAAAAAGGCACTTGAATGCCCCTCGCAACAGACTGCTCGCTTCATACACATGACACCTCATCCCTGATCCCCACACCCAAGATGAAACACTCTTTTTAATTAAGCTAGATTTATGCAGGCGGTCTCCCGGCGCTGGGAGCTCGTGTGAAGTGGCTGCTGGCTCTTCCCTGGGTATTTGCAGCGTGCTTCACTAAACGCAGGCTGGAGGAGAAGCCGAGTTCTAATGACAGCAGAGCTGGGAGAGAGGACCTGGCCTGCTGAAAGATGTATTAACATCCTGTTCCTACCTTTGCTGGGAGGAGAGAAAAAAAAAAAACTTCATGAAACAAGTAGTAGTAATATCACACTTTTTCTTGCATCACCGTGCTGACAAAGCCTGCACTTATTAAAGTATATCCAAACACAAGGTTGTTACTGTTAAAGATGAAAGAACAAGTTATTCAAACTACTTGCTTGTAAAAAAAAAAAAAAAAAAAAAAAAAATTAACAATGAAATGCTCTTGTCAGGCAGGGTGTGCTGTAAACAAACATTCAAATGGTAATATGTGAAGTCTTTTGCATTTCAGTTGCGCACTGACAATGTAACCTATCCTCCCAGAAATAATTATTCCACCGCTCTCCATCTGCCAGTTTTGTAAGCTTTTGAATTTGGCTGCCTGCAAAGACAGCCATTCTTGAGCAAGTGTTATTTGTTGAAGGCGCTCGTAATTCCCAGGCAAACACTGCGCTAAGCAGGCCTCTACCAGTAGTGCCCCCCCAGTGGGACCAGCTGCCCGGTGACTCATTCTCATTTCATTCCATTTGTCCCTCTGAGGTGCTAAACCATCAATTTTCAATACCTCTCCTTGGGGAGGGGATCCCTGGTAGTTTTGACAGGGGTCTTGCGGCTGAGCCGCGATAGGTTGTCAGGTTTGCGGATGATGGGTATCCATCACGGTGTCGCCATGCCTGATCGACTCTTCCATAGCCAATCGGGCATGGTGAAGGGGGCGAGGGAGCAGCGAGGAGTGAGGGTCCCAGGAAGGCCGGAGGGGAGTTAGGACAAATAATACATCATGATCTCGTATGCGAAAGTTAGTCTGGACTGACTGAACTTGAATAACAGGTTGTATTTGTATTTAGAGTTACATGCTTTAATTTTCAAAAAACAATATCAGTTTGTCTCATAGTGTCCAAAGCTACCAAAATGTATTCCCCCTCTGTCTGAAACCCTCTGTTTTAGCTCCTGTCTCTTCAAGTCTCCCCCCCCCCAAGTCACGCCTAAACAAACTCTCTTCTGATTAAAATGTCCTCCCTACAATCTACATAATGCACCTTTAAAAAAAAAAATAGTAATAAATAGAATTACAGCTTGTAGCATTGCACATAACAAAAATCAATGCAGCAGTGGCAGGGTTGTGAGTAAGCCCTAATCTCCACACAAGAAAGCTCTGATGACACCTCCCACACTCCATTAGAGCCACAGAACACTTTAGACACCTGTTTCTCAGTCAAAGTGGGAAAATCATCTTGACGTCAACTACTGGTGAAGTTGTCCTCTAGACTGATTGATGTGTCTCAATAGTCTGTGTCGGCACCTTTTTAAAAAAAAAAAAAAAACCCAAATGTCTTCTGTCCTCTGAGCACATCTGACGGACGTCCATGGGTCTGCTGCCACAGTGCCTTAACAAATTCACATGAGTTCATTTTTAAAGCTCCCGATTTTGATAATTTGCCAAAGGTGGTCTGAACGAGTGCTCCCTTGTGCGTGATTAATTGCATCATGACTCATCCTGTTGTGCCTAAATTAATTTTCCACCATTAAAGTGAGGGATCTAATTGAATGACTAACACTGTGTTTGAAACATTTATAAACCGTGTGTTGGGAATCGATATTGATTATTGATTATTAATTAATATGTTATTATTAATTAATCAAAAATTATTATAGTTAATTAATGGAATTTAGGTTACTAAGATTCATTAATGAACACGGGGCACCACCCTGAAGTCAGGGATCAATAATCAATTGATATACCTCTAGTCTCAATGCCTGAAATTACTCAAATTGTCAATATTATGAAAATATCGATAATTAGATAAGGAAGGTGTGAATCCGAGCACTGACCATCTCAACCAGCAGTTATTACAATATGGGATTGTGCACAATAATCACAGACACCACTCAGTTAAAATCAACAGCATTTATTAAAGCTCTCCTCTGAGCACAAACCACCTACTTTAACAAATAACAATCGCTTTCAACAATTAGCAACATCCAAGCATAAGCAAGCCAATGTATATAAACAGGTAAAGGTGTGTGTGTGTGT
>OMLP01014790.1:0-14120 GCA_900302685.1 Spondyliosoma cantharus
ACTCTGACAGGCAGCTAGAGGGACTAAGCTCATTTAGATAAATCGACATCCCCAGCTGAGATAAAACCAATGATGATTTGTACTGTATCTTCAGGGGATAAAAGCCATTCTGTAGGATTTCATAGGGCCCCGGCGTCCTGGGATTTCACAGGCCCCGGTGCGGCGTGATTGTGTGGGTCCCAGCGTGGAGGGCCAGGTCGCTGGAGAGGGGAGGAAGGGTGACTCCTGCTAGGAGAGGGGAGAAAATTCCCATCATTACTGGGAAATGTCAAACGCAACACACAAGGAGGGACTGAGAGGTGATGCCACGGTCTCTCTCTCTGTTTCACACTCAAAAAACTCGCCCATGAACATGTGTTGGCTTGGCTTGACTTGGTTTGAGCGTGGCAGGGATTTGCATGGCCATTACAACAGGCTACCAGCTGGATGACAACAGGCGCCGCAGTCGCAAAGCCCGCGTTGGCAAAATGGCGGCTATTGCTAGCAGTCAGGCCACCGTCCAAAGCAAAACAACGCGGTATGAATCCCAATTTGACCTCGATACCACGATCTCGGCGCTATGAAAAGGCAGAATAAAAGACTCAGTTGTTTTAATAAGTAGGCAGGTTTTTGTAACTTACTGATCAAGGAGAAAGAAGAAGAAATACACATCAGCAGAGTTTGACACAACACCGGAGCACGTTCGCTCGCTCTCGTTTTACCTCGGTTTTCTATCACTCTCCCTCTTCACCTTCTTTACCTCCTCCATCAGCTTGGTTCTTTTGCAGGGTAGAGTTTCCACAGTTATTCCAGTTACCTGGGGACAGTGACTGGAAAACAACACGCCTTCCTGTCCTGGTTGCACGATGGCAGATGTGCTTCACTTCACATTTTTCAGGGAAAAGTCCAGCCCAGTGGCAGACAGTTTACAGGGAACCAATCTATACACAGAAGGTGTCAACATTTGTTAAATTCTTTGCCAAGGAAAACTATATTGAAATATTATTATCTTCTATTGTCCAGCACATCAGGCGAAAGCTGGCAGCCTATGGATAATTTTTTGTGGAGGTATCGATGTACCAGCAGCCTATTGAGCTGCTGGTCACATCTACAAAGAAAATAAATGAACATGGTAATATGGTAGAATGGTAATCAGATTATTTTTTATTTTTTTTGCATTCATTCAACCTCATGATGACACACTCTTTCCTCTGAAAGGTTCCTCTGGGTCTATTTGGTTTTGATAGCAGCAGTGCTTTACTTTTTATTAATAATAAAGGCAGTGTGATCGTTCTCTACATTAAAAACTTCTACATTTAGATTTAGATCTCCCCCCCCTGCCGCCCGTAGCCTCAGGTAAAGAGCCCTGGGCCTGAAAAATTGAAGAGTCTGTAAAACCCTCCTTACAAATTAAAAAGTAATTAATGTCTCTACCTTGAATGTACAGCACCTCCCTCCCTACCTCCTCACTGAAAATATAGTTTCGCTGTAAAGTGGGTCCCTTTCAAAGTAGCAGCCTCCACCTGGCTAGAAAAAAAAAATCAACTCTATTGCATTAGAGCAATTAGACCATCTTGGCCTAAATAATAAACTTAAAACCCCACAGTCTATGTTCAATATTTCATCTTTTATTCAGGTACTGGGAGTGCTTCTATAGTGAACACACTTTGCCCACAGCATGGCTCTGTAATGCAGGTATTTTTCTTGGGAGGCTTTTAGGGGGGTAGTTAGGTAAAAGCCACTGGAACAGCCCTCCCCTGCCCATTCCTGGGGCTGAATAATGAATCTTTTACCTGCGTCCTGTGCAGAAGTTTCTTAAGCATATCCGGCCGGCCAAATGGGTAGGAGAGTTAATATTAAAGGTCAGTTTCTCTAAGCAGCAGACTGAAAACTGCAGGAGTGCTGTGAATAAACCAGCACTCCATTGTCATTTGCACTGAAGGCAAATAAACCCAGAATGATTTACATGTCGGTAGGTGAGGGGGTTCAGCGTTTAAGGAAACTGTGGCTCTGGAGGAACATCAAATTTGTGTCTCTTCAGTTATGCTGCAGTCCTCCATACCAGGAGACCACCCAGACAGATTACGTCATGTTTTTGTCAAACCTGTGCGAATATAGTCATCATAAATGACAACGTATAAATGATGTATGAATTAAGTTTCTTGTAAAAAAAAAAACTATTCAGAGATTTATGTCTTTTTTTCACAGTTTGAATTTGGAGACACAACTGCAATAACTTCTTCGTGGCCAGTGTTTCGCATGAATGCGCTGAAAGAATGTGCTCATGTTTTTGGCGAACAGTGAATTGAGCGTTGTTAACTCCTGCAAGAATTAACAACGCCCATAAGTACGACTGGGTTTTATAAAATTGAAGAGGGAAGTGTTTCATATTGCGTGATCTCGGCACTGAGATCAAATTTATTGTAATTCATTAAAAATCCAATAACGTGGTCAGATAAGCAGACTGTGATTGGTCGACAAACGCAGCCTGAGGCATCGTGGGACTGCCAGTTGACGGCTAACGATCATGCTAACAACAACAATAACTGTTTTCAACTCGGTAAATGGCTCAATAATCACAGACATTCAGTGTTGGATGTATCACTATGGAATTATTTCATAAAGTCTCCAAAACGACACTGAAGTTCAAAGCTGGATTACAAAACCACTGAAAGAGCTACGATCTCAACAGAGCTTCATTAGCGCAATGGTTCAACATTTCAAAATTCTGAACTGCGAACGTGAACTAGTTCATTTTAATCTGTGTGAGCTGAACTTTGATTAGTTCTTGTTAAGTGTGAACTTGCAACGCTGTTTAACAAAAACTCACAGATTAACAGTTTAAGTGTCGCCCACAACTGTGACTTTGTCCTGCTCGACACACGTGATTAAACACTGAACCAGCAGCAGCAGCTCTTGGGTAGACAACCTCCCTTTTCTCTTCAAAGCGCAAGAAGGAAAATAAATGGTGTCGACACATGAAAACCACAGTCAGTGTCAAAGGAAGTAATGTTTCGTCATGTTATGGGTGGATAAAGAGTCCAGCATGATCTTGCGGTTCAACAATGACACACACTCCCGTCTGGGTGGGAGTTACCTTTACTCTATCCTACACTGACTGAAGTTGGAGCTGTGGACAGCAAGCAGGACGATAGAAGCCTTCCTGTTCTTTGCGTCTTTAAACATATAAACAGATATACAGTATATAAGAGGTGAAAGGGACGGTTACCATGACTGTGGTGTTCCTTTTCACAGGGTCTGCATTCCTGTCGTCATTACTTAACAGTGGAGGTCTGCATGGTGGGCATGATGGTCTTCAAGACTCAGAACTTTACTGCCATCTCAATGTGATTGATTGGAATATGTTTAATTGAGCTCAAACAAAAACAGAAAAGGAAGAAAATAGTAAAACCACTCGCTCATACAGTGCCTGATACATTAAACAAAGAATAAAACATCTGTTGCAATAATCATAACCTATACAATGATCATAAAAACATAAAAGCCTTCATACAATAATCATAAAAGCCTAAAACAGACGGGTAAAATAAAATCCAACACAAAGAAACAGCGCAGATGAAACACCAGCACCTGTAGGGAAATTAGCAGCAATATCAAATGACCCACTAGATAAAGTGCTTCAAGTGCTTTAAAACATCGTCCCTACGGCACAAATTATTTAACCTGCAGAGTGGGTTATGTTTCGGAGTGTTAATGAGGCAGACAGCATCGAAATATGAGTTATTCTAGAACTGGAATCTTTTGTGAGAGGGATAGAAATGCTGTTAGCTGACTGAGAGGGATAGTTCCTGGAAATTCAAAGCCCTTGTTTTGTAATCTAGTATTAGATATTTCCTCTAGGAGTGTGAGATCACATCTAATGATTCTGGATGGAGAAGGCAGAACTTTGTCCAACTGCCTCTTGTCGTCAGCTGATGTGTTGCCAGGGAGGAAACTCTCCACCGCTGCTTCACAACACTGCACCATAAGGACCCGGTGTCAGAGCCATGCAGCAAGCCAAATGAAGAGGTATTTGTGTTATGCATGTACAATTTAAGAAGTAGAATTGAGAACATCCAACAACAACAACAAAAAAACAACAACCAGCAGGCTGAGAGGTGAAGGAAAAACAGCCCACCACAGAAATCCTTTATTACAGGGACAGTGACCAAACTAACATGGAGCAGTAAGCAGGGTTAGCAGTAATTAGCACTGGTGGGTGCCCCGTTAAATTGAATTTAACGACAACACAGCAGTCTTACTGAGTGCGAACTAATCCTGGACTCTGGAGCATTATGGTTAATGGGCCCGAAAGAAAATGATGGCCTTTCAAAAGCAAAACCAATTAACACAGAGTGGAGATGTCGAGTGCTGAGCTTTCCAAATCTCATAAGAACTTCTGCCCTCATATTATATAACTGGATTTCTCTTCATTTTGAATAATGAAGGAGGTAGGGAAGCATGACATAATATAGCTATCATAACTCTGAGTCCAATGAAAGAAAAGTGGAATATGTTTCACACAGCGGCAGCGGAAGGCAGACAGTAATGTTTCACTCCTGCAGACGTGCTGCCGCTTCATTTAGATCTGAGTATTTATCGTAAAAAAATACTTCAGAAGAATCAGAGACTTCATAAAGCTTTTATATCACTTGAAACCATTTTTGACACATTTTTGACTTATACGTTCCTCGTTATTGTTGGTTAAGTCCAGGCAGAACTACGGGAAAGTCTTACAAGTTACTTTAAAAATAACATTTGTTCTTTCTTTTACTTTAAAAATTAAAGATGGGGGGCTTTCTTGTTCACAACAAAAAGTAGACGGGATGAGACAAATCTTTATTGATCCCAAAGGAAATTCTTGTGCCAGACATTATGTCTGAATAAGAATAAAGACAAAAAAACAATACAGTAATAATAGAAAAAGACACCAACACCGACAATTAAAGAAAAATGAGTAAAGTAGAGCAAAACTTAAATAGAGGAAGTAGTATTGGCCATGATAATGAGATGTAATAAGAAGGTACGTTTACGTCAGTGTTGCTTTTATTTCAACGTTTTCTGTAAGTATTTTAAAATCCAGAACTGTTTACATCCGTACCAGCCTGCACGCTACGTACGAAAAAACATTACCGCTTTTTCAAATGATATAACAGTCACTGCCCACATACTTTCATGCGTCCTTCACGTTAGCATGTCTACACATTGTAAACACTAGAGGGCGCCGCTTTGGGTCAAATCTGTCTCACGCCAACTTTCCTCTAACACCGTCCAAATCGGATTTAATTTCCGTCCGTCCAAACTGTTCTGCAGTAACCGTTTGTCTCTGTGCCCAGGTGAAGTGACATCATGCAGGTGTTTAAAACTTCTCACAATCCTCTCGTCCCGTGGTCGTGTCTCACTTGAAGCTCTGTTGGCCTGTGCCTGAAATTTGGACGAAATGAAGTACGGACGGAAGGCTTTCATCCGTATGCGTATCTAACATAGAGCATAAATAAGCTTTTACTGCCGCCTGTACATCTGTGGAACAGAGTAAAGCCAACAAGACAAAAACAGATCCACAGTGCAAAAGCTCCACAGACAACATGTGAGTCGGAGACACGTTTTCTTTATGGGAAAACATTTAAAAAGTCAGTTGGGTGTTCTTCTTCTTCTCACCTTTACTTATTCAGGTTTCTGTCCTATTTGCTACTCAGAGCAGAAATGATATTATTTCCTGTTACTATCTGACTCTAAACTCTGTTTGGCTCATACTGAAACCCCTGAAGGTTTTTTTTGGAAGTCCTCTTCGCCCTACTCAGTTGGAGAATACATTCTGAAGTAAACTCATGAATAGTAATGAAACACAACAGTACCTTTTTTCAAGTCTGTTGTCACCCAGTCAAGTTGCTTTTTCCGATCTCACCAAGACTTGGCCTTAATTCCCTATCTGTCCTGAGATTCCCTGCTGTGTGGAGAAGCATGCTGGGATTGAAAACACTGTCTCCACGTCCTGTGGAGAGTTTCAGTGTCTAACGATGTCCTAAATGTTGTTTCAGAGGTGCTTTTTTTTTTTTTTTTACCCTGACAGGAAGGAAGTGTGGTACAAATTTTAAATAATTGTTATAAAAAAACTGCCGTTAGATTGTGTATCTGAGACTCAACTACACTGATGAAATACACTTTTGTAGTAATCCACTGATATGAGTGTGGGAAGCTGAAGTCTAGTAAGACTTGGTGAAATTTTTCCGTCGTATCGAGACCCGTCCCGGCCATATATCAACGTAATTAAAGGCCGGTGTAATGACGCAGGGCCTCAGCAGCATGATTTCTGTCTGATCGCCACGCTGCTTCATTAAGACCACTCAAGCTAACGAGCTGTGGCTGTAATAAAGTCCTCCCCCCGGTCTGCCGCAGTGATGAAGGAGCTACCGAGCACAAGCTGAGCCAAGACCCTAGATAGAATTAGTACTGGAGAGGCTTCAGCCGAACTTACTTTGTGACTGCTGGTGGCCTGGTGTGGGGTTCAAGGTGCTTTTTGTGGAAGGCTGTTAAGTCTTTAGGGAGAGCATCGTGGGCTTGACTATTTAGGTGTAGTTTATTAAGTAGTATATGTCAGAAAGAAGGTGGAACAGTCATTATCCTGTAAAACCAATTCAACACACAGTTGAATATTGGGTTTGAAATAAACCCGGCAGTCTTGCTCTTAAAAGTTTGTCCGTATCACCAATAAATCCGCTCTTTCATCCACTTTCAGATGCTTACCTGGTTTGATTTGTGACGGCGGCACGCTAAGCGCAGTAGCACAGGCATCCTTTTTTTTTTCCCGGCCACGTCCAGCTGCTCCTGGGGGATCCTGAGGCATCCCCATGCTGGCTGAAATATGTCAACCCCTTCAGCACGTTCTGGGTCCGCCTTAGGGTGTCCATCCCGTCGGACGTGCCTGGGCTGCCTCCGCAGTTTGGCATGCATCTGCCGGCATGTACTGTAGAGTCATTTTCTGTGTGTGCTACTGAATGTAAGACCAAATATGAACGGGAAAACTATAAAAATGAGGCCCTGCTCTGGTGTGCGACTGTGGTGAGGTGTTAGAGTCACAGATTGCAATAAAGCTCCTGTTTAGGGGAAAGTTTTTTGATGATAGCAGTCAAGTGTGTTCAGTCAGTCTGAAAATACAGCCATCACACAACGGACACCTGGAAAAGTAGGTTACACCTGTTTTGATTACATTTTAGGAAATTTTTAGGAGCAGCAGAGAGTAAATACCGGAACCGTTTCCGGGCAGTGATTCCCAATCAGGGGTTTTTGTACCCCAGGGGGGTACTTCTGCAGTTGCCAGGGGCTACGCGGAAAAGATTGTAGAATATCTCAACTAATTTGAGAAAAAAAAAAAGAAGAATTTATGATTTGATTAAAAAATTCATCCACATATTGAGTCTGCTATAACAATTAATTAACGTGTTATTGCAATTAAGAGTGCAAAGAAATAGTTAGTGAGCAGAGGAGATTAAATAGTTAAATTAAAGTAAATGAAGTGTTGAAACAGATCACTAAAAGTCCTGGATATATGGTGGAAATGCAGCTTTTGTCCCTCCATGTGATATGAGTGCAACATTATTAAATTTTTACCTTAAAATAACAGCTTCAAAGTAAGATACAGTGTCTTGTAATATGGTGAGTGGTGCCTCTGTCTCAGCAACTACACTCTCCTGTCGCTTGTTTCTGCACCATGTAACTGCGGTGAGCGGGTGGAATTATTACAGATTTTGGTGAAACTGGATCATATTTTATGGAGAAAAGGTTCCCTTGTTTTCCCTCTGATGTCCTCCAGGTGCTCTGCCTCAACTCTCAACTCAGTTACTGCTGCGTACTGTAGCTACAACTTACCTCTGCTAGCTGAGCCCGCTCGGAAGACCACCGGGAGGAGGAGGTTTTCAGGTCTGGGGCCGGAATGGGCACCAGAACCGGAGCCAGGCGACTGGGCAACGGAACTGAGCTCAGCACAGAATGGGATCATCGTGACAGAGGAGAAGAGACTTAAGAGGATGTGATGGAGGAAGCCAAGAACGGACAAAGAAGTGGTCACTGAGCAAGAGACGGGAGTAAATCTCAGACTGGCTTCAAGTCATTGGCGACAGCTTCACTAAATAAAAGGCTGCAGACAGACGCCGAGCTCGACTTGTTGCTGTTGAATAGTGAGTAATATTAGCTGGCTTTCTCAGCCAGTGTCTTGTGTTGTTGCTCTTGCTTGACCTTGAAGTTGTCAGCGTGTTGGTTTTTGATCATAAAGCAAGTCAGCCCATTTCAAGAGAGGTTTAATGGCAGCCATGTTACAGCCCGATGCTCTTGTCTCTGGTTCACGTTACGTTAGTGTGCCGTGATGTTACTGTTCTGAGTCGTGCAAACTTTGACTCCAACATGGCAAAACATTTACTTCAAGACCTTTGTTTTCACGACATAAAATTGTTACAATGAGCTGAGTTTTGCTTGTAGTTGGCATGTAACGTTACATCACACCTGTCAAAAATATTACAGAAACCTGGGATTTGTTTTCATGGCAGTTGTGTTGCAACAATTGCTTAAAAATACAAATTTCTACACACTGTCGCTTTAATTATTGACTTATTCAGAACGTAGCTGATGGCTCTAATGAAGGCGTACTCGAGTGGACCAGACGGGGATGTCGAGGTCTGTCTTACGAAGAAAGATTTGGAATCACTGCAGGAGAAGAAGGAAGTCTCTTACTTCTCCTCTCGAATGAAATAATCAGATCACTTTCTCTCAGCCTGCTCTGCTCTGATATCTGCTTTGAATGGATTCTATGTACGATCCCTCGTGAACGCCTGATCACATTATTTGTCCTCATCACAGTGTATTTCCACCCAGGAACGACGACCTCACACAGCAGCTCCAATTTGTCGCAGCAGCCTCTGATTTCCCCCCGATTTTCCACCGGTTCATCCGAACGGTTGGCCGTGATTAGTCACACAATACGACATTAACCTGTAAATTAAAATTCCTCCATGCAATTTGATGGGTGATTTAATTCCAGCATCGTGCCACCCCCTCCCTCCCTTCAACCATCCACCCGCCCTCCCTCTGCCCATCTCTCCCTGTCCTCATCCTCCAGACATCTACCCACACACCCTCTTGTCTCTCTCTCTTTCTCCATTCGCCGTGGGCTAATCCCATTATGAATTCTTTATATAGCCTTTTCCCTTAATGATCAGTGGGGCCTACTCCAATCCTGATTACTATTGTACACTTAGCACTACATAAAGCAGGGGATTAATATGCCCCGCTAGGATCGTTGCTATGGATCCACTCGTTGCCTTCCGAGGGATGTTGCTGCCGCTTCAATTGGCCATAAATCGCTCTCCCCAGTGGCTTCCCACGTACCAGACAGGGCATGGAAGAATAAGGGGTGAATCTCTCTCTCTCGTGGTCTCTCCCTCTCTCCCTGGACCCAGACGAAAGTGATCTGCTCTATAATTCATGACCCAGCATTTTCTCTTTCTTCTCCTCTCAAATTTTTTCCCTCCCGACCACAGACGCTGTAGTAACCCTCCTCCTCGGTAGCCTTTGCCCTGTGAAACGGTACGGCAAGAGTGGGTGGGCATCATACATGGACACACATTGTGAGAGAGTGGTTTTAAAGATGTAATGTATTCAGAAAAGAGCTGTGTGATGTCAAACATGGACACAGAGGATGGAGGGTGTTAATGGGCTCAGCTGTGTTCCTTGGTTTCAGTGAGGAATTCTGAGTGCTAACAAGCCGTTGCAAAGCAACTGCAGGGGAAAAAAATGTGCAGTGGGAACTTTTCTCCAACAGTTTCTGCTGCAGAAATATCAAAATATCTTGTATTTGGGCCTATGGATGTATAGGTGAGGCTTAGGGTTAGCGTACCCGAGCCCTGTTTAAGATTAATGACTCAGTAGTTCAAAAATGCAGACGGTTTGAACTTAAAAAGTGTGTTTCTATAGATAAAGGTTGAGAATGTTGACTCGTACTCCTCAGAGTTTTACTTTAATGTCGGCAGTTACAGTGTTTTGTAAAAGCTATTTTTACCTCTCAGATGGTGAATGAGTCATCTCGGAGTAAAACTCTTCATAGAGGGAGGAAAACAGCAGAAGGCGGCAAACTACAAATGGGGGGGAAAACTGAGACTCCTCAAGCCTTGATGGTGTTCTGTTGGCTCCTGTAGCGGTGGAGGAAGATTTCTCTTTTTTCATTTGGCGCGAACACATCCCTCCTCTTTCTTCTCCGGTTTAGAGTGAGCGCTGAAACAAGTCAAACAGCGTAGTTTGAGGCAAGGCTCAGCGAGCTCTGGGGACACCTGCCGAGAAAACAGCGAGAAACACCTCTTTTTGATTCTCGTTGCTTTGTAGTTACGGTCTACCCTGTGAGTATCTTCATCACAGGCCGACTGCGCACCGCTGTTCTCTCCTTTTGCTGTACTTTCCTCTGAACCTGAGTGGTTTCCTTTTCGTAGACCGTATTGCACAGCATCCAGCTCTGTTGTTGTTCTGTGGGAAAGAATTGTAATTGCATAATCCTTTTCCATTCTGATCCCAACTTCTATGGCTATATAAGGCAGTGACTGAGGTATAGAGGTATCTCTTATGTCCCAAACTACCTTTTTAAGACAAGAATGAACGCTGCTGTATAGATAAACTTGCCTTGTTGTTGCCTTGGTTTTCTACCTTTTGAGCAAGAGTGAATACCACAGCCCCTTTTCTCTGGTTATGTAACATTAATTTCAGAAATATTTGCACCTTTTTGCTGCAAAGCCGGCCCAGTTTTTTGTGAGGACCATCTTTCAAGTGGTGAATTACTTCTTTAAGTTTCCAACTCTGAAGTCCAACCTAAGTTGGTGTCATGCCATTGTTCCAGAGGCCCGTTATTCCAAAACCACAATAGTCCAAAAAATGCACCATTGGACTCAAAGGCTGTTTGTCCGACAGCCCATTATCCTGAAAAACGAACGCCCATTGATCTGAAGATACACTCAGCGACTGCCAGCCCTCTCCATGGTGCTGAATCAGCTGTTTTTTTTTCCCTTAAAGAGGCTATCTTTCTGGCATTACACCAAACGACACACCCAAACCATAACCCACTGAACAATTAAGGGCAAAAAAACTCCAAAGAAATTGACTTTTGGTTCAGTAAGATATTTTTCTGTTCAGGGTTTTGGAATAATTGACCATCGGAACAATCGACAGTCCCGCCTAAATACACCAACTAGGGAAGGTTTCAAAACAGGGCCTGCTCTCATGTGTTAAAAACATCTTGTAAAGACCTGGAATCCTGACGGTGAGCTGCATGCATAACGTCTACTTCACCTCGTCTCATTTTACTGACTTCTCTCATTTCTCAATAGGAGATCGCTGCTGTACAGTTGAAGCTGTATAGCAGTTACTTGCGTTGGCTGAGAAGCTACGTGAACCCTGTGGTACACAACCATAAATACCCCTTAACATTAAACGAAAACATAAATGATGTTTACTGCAGCTTCAAGTGCCTGATATTTGATTATCATACAACCTTACGGCAGATAAAATCATTAAGTTAACCCCTGACAGTTTGCTTTCATACGTCAATTAATAATTTGGTTTTGTTTCACTGGATTTAGAGATATAAGATTTACAATTTGCAAATGAAAACGCCAAGAAACGATGAGACCTTGCACGTGTCTTGCATTATCCTAAACTGTTCCAACATTGATCAAACCCAGAGAAAAGCAGAATTTAAAAGTGAGCCTGAGGAAGGAAGTCAGCGAATGAGACTAAATGTAAAGTGAATAAACTTTCCATATAACATATCCCTGATATAAATCACAAACGGTGTGTTTAATGGATTGAGTGCAGGCTGAATCACTTTATATATTTATATAGAAATGTTACAGATTATTCCTTTACTCATTTTAAATAGATATTCCTGGAGAAAATCTCAACATGCACTCCACTCAGTCAGCCGTCCCATCCCTCCAACCTTGAACCCCTACAGCATCTCTGTACCTCACAACCTGACAATGTCAAGCCTCATTGCTCTCCGTGGGTGTGACATAGTGTGGTGACTCCAGCGCAAGACTGTTAGACCCTAGAGTTGTGGTTATACAGTATGTGTAACACCCCATAACCCAGACACACACACACACACACACAAACACACTTTCACACACTGTTCTCCCGGCCAGGTCCACCACCTGCCCTGGCCTGCGCTGCCTTTACCCCAGCCAAGGAAGCTCATGCCTGGGCACTCTGGGCAGCAGCCCAGCCTTTCACATCCAGGTCCAGGGCCAAGAGACAGGGGCCAACAGCTGGCGGTATGCAGAAGGAGCCTGGAGGCTTCCACAGCAGATGAATCACCACGGATTAATATTTAACTCCAGACTCCTGCTTCCCTCTAGCATCTCTCCTTCCTCCCCCTCTCTCCTCTTACCACCTTCCTTCTCCCTCCATCCATCACTCCATCCCCCATTCCTGCAGGTAAGTTGGCGTGTGCTCAACAGACTTAGACTGTAAATATGTGATGGGGATGCTCTTTCTCTAATATAAAAGCATTTTGGTTGCAGAATGTTCCCAACTCGAGCACGGTAACCTTGCTTTGGATTTGTTTTCAGAGATTCAGAGAAGTGCAGAGCAGTCGGGTGCTTTATGTTCTAGTATTAACTACTTGCAACCCATTTTAGCCTCTTAGAGCACATTTTTGCATTATGCAAACAGTACCACAAGCTTCAGGAATTTAAAGACAAAAGCAGCAAGCTGGTGGGGGGGTGGAGGTTTACAATCTACAACAAAACATTATTGAAACAAGCGTAAATGTTTCAGCAGCTCAGAGTTGCTCAGAAATACATTTTAAATTCCCTGTTATGCACGGCTTGTTTTCCCCTGATTTAATAAAACTAGGAATTAAAAGTATAGCCCATTTCCACAAGAGCAAAGGAGACAGAGACGGTTCTTGTTGAATAGTTTATTTTTCCTGAATGAAAACATCTCAAAGTGTTCAGCTGAGGTGAGCGAAAGGCAAGAATTTCACACATGCCGTTTTTAAGGGAGCCGTTTCATGTGCAGCGCTGCAGCATCGCAGCCTGGGAATCGCTGAATGCTCTGATATTAAGCAGACCCAGTTTTTTAGCAGGTACTAAAGGCAGGTCATGGCTGAAGTAGAAAGCCTCAGTGCTGCACGGTGCTGTAAGCCCAGTAGCGTTAGCCGCAACCAGAGCCAGGCCTGTAATAGCATTCTCAGATGGGATCCGTTATGATGACTGCATGCCTGCCTCGCTCCTGCAGCTCTGATTTTGCGATTAAAGCACCAGACTGCTTTTCTCCCAGTTTTTTTTTTCTCTCTCTCTCTCCCCCTCCTTCCCCCTGTGTCTCTTCCTCTCTCCACCATAACCTTCTTTTAACTCTCCCTTTTCCATCTCTGCATCCTCTCCCTTTCTTTCTTGGCCACTTTTTTTTTTGTCTCTCTTTATCTCCGTCTTTGGATCTTTCCTTCTCCCTTCCTCTCTCTCTCTCTCTCTCTCTCTCTATATGTGCATATATGTTTGTAAAGATATATCGGTCCCCTGTGGTTCCCTCTCATTCGCATGCATGTTCTGTGAGCCTCAGCCATTCGAGTGTACATAAAACCCGCTCTTTATGGCCAGACATAAAAGAAAAAGGAGGGGAAGAGAAAAGAGATAGATTTTCTTCTGTTCCTTAAAGAAGGGACGCTCTGATCTTGCTTGTAACGGATTAACCTTTGAAGCGCCCCCTTTTCGTTTGGCTTTTTGTTTCTCTTTCGCTCTTGTAACTTCGGACACAAAGCCAATTTTGTCCCGACTAAAAAGGGCAATCTACTGTTATCTGGGTCATGTTGTGACGGTGAATGAATTATGATTTTTTTTTTCTCGTCTCTCTCATTTCGCTCTCCGACCCCCTCTCGTCCCTTTATGGGCTGCATTCAAGGGGAGCACGGTGGCGCATCGCTGAATAAGTAACCAACCAACGGGCCAGTGGAATTGTGGGAATTCATGGGAATCGCCGTGGGGACAGGGGTTCTCGCAGGACCACTTCCTGTCTGTCTGATTCAGGGACACTCAGGGGTGCTTGAGCTTCCCTCCACGCCATCTCGAGCTAGGCCTCAGCGGAAAATTTGTGTCTTTGTATGGGACGAG
>OMLP01014796.1:7930-51559 GCA_900302685.1 Spondyliosoma cantharus
CCAAAAACCCCCCCCCCCCCGCCGTTTCAATCTTCACATCTACCTCTTTCCAAAAATCAAATTGGTGACTTTCCCCAAATGTCAAGCTATTCCTTTTGACACTTCCTTTACCGGTACAACCAACCACAAGTGACCAGATAGTGCTTGTGATGATCTAACATTGCCCGCTATAATTGCAAATTTCCTTATCCAACCTCCCTTTATATGTCTGCTTCTCCTTGCCTTAAACTCACTCTCGGAGTCGAGGGTGGCCTTGCTATGCTAGTTACAGAACTTTCTTGGCTCCAGGGCCTCAGATTCTGGTAGGGTTTTTTGCATAAGCTAAAGTGAAGGTTTATTAGTTCATAGACTGCTACCGCACACATCCACATGCGCGCGCGCACACACAAACACACACACTCCATCGAACATAATCTCATTCTCTCATGAGAAAGCGTTACTCTCAGGCCATCAGAATCCCATTACCTACACTGAATCATAAGTAAGAGAGAGAGAGAGAGAGAGAGAGGGAGCCTGTGAGAGAGAGAGAGTGACGATCGGGTGGGGGCTCTATCAAGTAAGTGCTCCATCCGCCTCTGTCCACACATACACACACACACACACACACACACACACACACACACACATACCACGTTAGCAGCAGTCCCAGTGTTGCAGAGACACACGGATGGGAAGGTGTGCATGAGAATTGACCTGTTGTATTAGATTGATTCTTGAACAATCAATACTTACACTGTGCTACCATGTGGTTTATTAAATTGAGTGAGACTCATTGGTCTGTCATAACCATATGAGCGTGTGTGTGTGTGCGCGTGACAATGTGTGTGTTCATCTGTGTTTCGTTGTTGAGGACAACAAACAAGCATCACCCTGCTTCTCTTCCGTCATCCGTCCCCCCCTTTTTCCTTCCTTCTCACCTCCCTCCCCCTCTCTCCTCCTTTCCTCTCCACGCAGACGGCTGTCCTAACTTGTGTAACGGGAATGGCCAGTGCACCATGGGACAGCAGAGCTGGCATTGCGAATGCCAGACAGGCTGGAGGGGCCCCGGCTGCAGCGTGGCGATGGAGACCTCCTGCGCTGACAACAAGGACAACGAAGGAGGTGAGTTGGGCGGAGCAGGGAGAAAAGTTTAGCCAGAAGTGAGAATAAGAAGGAAAAGTTAGGACATTAAGGAAGGAAGAGGTAGTTCTTATACCACCTCCTCATCACTGCTCTTTCTCCGTCCTCTCAGATGGACTAACTGACTGCATGGACCCAGACTGCTGCATCCAGAGTCCCTGTCAAAACAGCCCGCTGTGTCGGGGCTCCCGGGACCCTCTCCTGGTCATCCAGCAGAGCCCGATGTCCCAGCCCCTGGTCCGCTCCTTCTATGACCGCGTCAAGATGCTCGTGGGGCGTGACAGCACCCATATCCTCCCCGGGGAGAACCCCTTCAATTCCAGGTATGGCAGGAAAACACACAAACATCGTATTAGTATTCGCAGCACCAGAGATATCCTAGACCACCAGGGATTTTGACAGCCACCTCGACCGTGACCTGAAAGAGTAAGTTAGTGAGAAAAACTGTCTTCAGCTTCATCACACAGCGTTAAGAGCCTGACAAAGGTCTTCATAGATGTCACAGATCAGAGTTACAGCTTCAAAACCAAACATGCACCTTTTAAAAGTGCAATATGTAAGTTATTGTAGTTTTTAGACATTCCAAAATTAACTCAAATGACCAATATGATGTGAAGGAGTAACACTGTTGACATTATCTCACAGACATCTACGTATTGTCCCTCAGGGATATCTAGTGTGCTAACTAGCTAGCCATTAGCCATATTGTACCTCAGGAGGTGACAGTGCAATAGTAAACAAAACCAACACTCCTCTGGTGCTCCGAGCTCCCGGTCCCGACAGAGTCAGCCTATACAACCACTAGCTGCAGGAATTATTGTGCTCACGAGCTAATGGTAACTGCAGTTAGCAGCAGGTAGCTGTCATTCTGGTGATATGTTGCCCTCTGTTTTTTTTAATTCAACAGATGGCCAATTTGTACATATTACACAATTATTATTTCCTTGACACGGAAAAAGTGCCGCACGAATGAGTCCTAAAACCCAGAAATCAGTTAGCATTTTCGCACTTCCGGTTCCCTGTTCGCACAGTCAACAGGCATTTTGAATGGATTTTTGATCAGAAAATTCAATGTTAATATCCCTTTCACTTTTTGTCGAAGGAACCAGGTTGATGCTAACTTTTGGGTTAGTCTACAAAAATACATCATCCCTGCAGGACTCTATTGACAACATAAACAAAGTTCATGCCAGCTGGTGCTCATGCCCTTGATATTTGATCAATTAGATATTTTGACACAAAAGTGAACACACTCATCTTAGTTTCCATATTTTGAAAGGGGTTCATTGAATGATTAAAAGCTGTATATGCCAGTGAGATTACATGTATCATCAAGCAACACAAGATTAGATTACAAAATCATAGTTCGTGGTCCCTTTATGCGACTCACAAATAACAAGTTATGTAAGTGAATGAATAAATGATGAAGCAATCAATGTATCACCAGTCCGAAGTTCTTAGAAGGTTTGACGTTTATGTGAATGTTTGCCATGAAAAATACAAATATCAAATAGACTTGAGAATGGTTCATAGAGCCAGCCAAGATCTTAACAAGTCCCAGAGCCAAGGCAGACCCGGCCAAGATTCCCCGTAGATTTAGTGGAGCTGTGAAACTCTTGTCTGCATACATTTACACAAGCTGACTTCAGATATATTTCAAAGGAAATAACTCATCAAAGTGATGATAATGTTTAAATGTTACCCTATGCGTGTCAGTTCTCCGCTCACACACACGTGTGCACACACACCGCCATGCACGTACATATCCATCCACATTGTCATGCTTTGTTTACATGATTGACACGAGCTAATGCAGATGGCGGGGGTTGCTGATTGTTGTTAATTAATGAGTGGTAGAGGACCGGGGCAATAAATGAGCGGGCAAATTGGATGATTGAAAGACGGCAAGATTAATCAAACCAGATGATTTATGGTTTGGAGGGCTGTTGGGCTAATAGATTGACTATCGCCACGCTCAATCTGTCTCTCTTGTCTTCTTCCAGTTTGGCATCTCTAATCCGGGGTCAGGTGTTGACTACGGATGGAACCCCTCTGGTGGGGGTGAACGTGTCTTTTGTCAACTATCCCCACTACGGATACACGCTGACACGGCAGGATGGAATGTATGTACAACAGCTACGCGGCACTGAATCTCTGCAACTACCTCACCACATAGGCTGTACTATTAGATTAGATTAGATTAGATTAGATTAGATTAGATTAGATTAGATTGGAAGACTAGAAGATCCCATGAGGAAACTTGACTGTTGCAGCCACAAATAATTGGATACAGCTAAGGAACGGGATTTAAAAGAACAGAGTAAATGTTGTTCAAGAACAATACATCTTAGAATTAACAACTACAATCTCCTAATTTAAAATATATCAATAAAAAACAAAAAATGTAAATGTAAATAATGGAAAAATGTGCAAGAACATATGAAAACAAGACACTGAATGCAATATATTGTACCAGTCTAATGCTCGAAAGCAATTTGTGTAAATAAGACCTGTTTTTCGAGTTTTATATTGTTGTTGTAAAATAATTTTTTAAATCCACATGACCTCGGAATTATGGGTTTTTAAGTATCACAATCCTTTGCTTAAATAGCCCTTTCTTGTTAACTCACCTGACATGTCTTTCTATTTCTTCTGCAGGAACTCCAGTTTCTGGCAGTTTTCGGACCGTTTTAATTTGACTTTTTTTTTTTTCGGTCCAATTTTCCCCCTACAAGTTATATTGAATTTAAGTCTGGCTGACGTCCATAACATGTTATTTCAAAATTTGATTCATTGGTTCTTCACACTGACCTCCACTCATTAAATGTGCAGTGTCTGTGTTCGCTGTCTCAGGTTCTTTAAGCGCTCTTCTCCTCCTCTCACCAATGCTTTCTTTACAGCGTTTCTTCCTCCCAGTTAGGCCAAGCTGACGCCGAAACATCTGAACTTCAAGTAACATTTAATTGACCTTGTATTTCAGGGGGGGAGTTGCTCACCAGCTTCACCGACCTGTGACTTGAATGAACATGTTCTGATGTCCCTGCCTGACTTTGTTCGGTTTTAATGAGTGCTGTTTTCTTCCCGTTGTTTGAGGTTCTTGGCTGCAGCGGTTCCGGACACTCACAAAGCTCTGGCTGTTTGCCAAGGCAAACATGTGTATGCGTCCTAATCATTAACCCACAGCCGATCTTATGACAAAAGGTTATAGGAGAACCTCTAATAAAAGCATTTCAATATGAAAATCGGTGCTCCAACGTTGTGTTTTTTAGATTCCAGACCATTTATCTGTTGTCTCTCCCGCATGTATGTTGAAAATGTTTGGTGCATCATAAGTAAATAATTTCAATTATCTATTCCAGGTGTTTTTTTGTTGTTGTTATTGATGAATTATTCCTAAAGCAGTGGAGTAAATATTATATTAGAAGAAACAAACACTGATAGTGTATGAGTCCATATAATCGTCCACCACAGCACTCCCCATCTGTACCTCATCCCCCTCCTCTTCTCGCAAACCTCTCCAGGTTTGACCTGATAGCTAACGGTGGGGCATCACTGACTCTGCGGTTCGAGCGTGCCCCCTTCCTGAGCCAGGAGCGCACCGTGTGGCTGCCCTGGAGCCAGTTTTATGCTATGGACACTCTGGTGCTTAAGACAGAAGAGAACACGATCCCGGGCTGCGACCTGAGCGGCTTCGTCAGGCCTGACCCTCTTGTGATTGCATCCCCTCTCTCCTCCTTCTTCAGCTCCAAGCCAGGGGAGAAACCCATCATACCGGAGACACAGGTGCAGTACCACTGACCTCTGGCAGCCGGCTAATCTCCCTTCTGGTTCCCTCGCTTCTCCTCCCGCTCTCCTGTATGCCTCTTTCTCCTTTCGCTTCCATAGCTTTTCCCCCCATTTGTTCCCTCGATTTCTTTATTTCTTCCATTGTTTTTTTCCCTTTTTTGTCCTTCAGCCGTCAGTGGAAGCGTGACCCCCATTACTCCCACTGGTTCTAATCCCCCCCCTAATCCCTCTCTCCTGTCATCTCCTGTCTTTGTCTTCCAGGTGCTGCATGAGCAGATCGAGGTGCCTGGCACGAGCCTAAAGCTGTGCTACCTCAGCTCCAGGACACAGGGGTACCGCTCCCTGCTCAAGGTTACCATGACTCCTGCCGTGGTGTCCATGGGCCTGCTGAAGGTTCACCTGATGGTAGCTGTGGAGGGCCACCTCTTCCAGAAGTGGTTCCACGCCTCGCCCAACTTGGCCTACACCTACATCTGGGATAAGACGGATGCGTATGGGCAGAGGGTCTACGGGCTTTCTGAAGCTGTCGGTGAGTGAAAGAGAAGCTACGTTTAGGGCTGGGGGACTAGAAACTTTACACTAAGGCAGCACTGGTTATGACAGAGGGAGAGAGTGCTAATTAAGGAGCCGGAAGGAGAGATAATACACCAGAAAGCAAGCCTCCATCCACTACGCAGTATAGCCACAGTTAAGTGCCTTTTTTTCCCACACGTCTATTTTTCATTGAAGCCGCGTGTGGTTCAGCCAGCCAGCCGTAACTGTGGTGAAGGGTTATTAGCCATCAGGGTGAGTTAGCAGTTAGCTACTGGAGCAGCAAGCAGGAGTCCAGGGGAGCCTCGGTGCTATTACATTCTGCTGTCACAGTCGCTCACAGATGCTGTCAGCCAAACACGGCTGTCAGGCCACAGATGCAGTGGACATCTGGGGGCTCGAGTGCGGACCGAAATCACGAGGGGCTCACTGTTTGGGAAATTACACCCACTCAAAGATGCCACAGTTCTCTGGAGTAGCTGTAATTTTAAATTTCTCAAAGAATATAAATCAAGAACACGTCCTCTGATGAGGTCATGTTTTGTTAACCATCGGTGCAGATGCAGACACTATTGTTTGCAGTGGAGCTGAAATGGCGCTGGCAGCAGCGCTCTCTCTTGCGACTCGAGTGGGAGTTGATGTGTTAAAACACTTTTAACAGGCAGGAGCATGACAGCACACACACGCCTTCACACATACAGGATATAGGTACACTAGCACGCACGCAAAACGTCTCAACTAGTTTTCACTCCTGACGTCATTACTGCATCTGGTCAAATTAGCTGAGGGCCTGTCAGCACATGTGCATGATGGGGGGGAAATGTTTTCACCAGCAGAGTTTACGGCACAGAAACCTGGCGTGGCCCTTAGGTTTTGAAGGTCCACCGGGCAATCTGTCCAATTAACAAGGTTTTTAATTGATTTAGCAGCCTGTGAGTGTGTTAGTTAGGTGTGAGAGCAGATTTTGGTACAGGTGCTAACTAGCTTCTGTGTGTATCACACGTTTCACAGCTTAAATGAAGTTTGGAGGCTCTGGTGAAAGTTTTGCACAGCCTCCTTTCTTGTTGTTTCTGTTCTCAGATGGGGTTTTTTTTTCATCACTTTTGTTTCTCTGTCTTCCTTTTCCTATACAGTATCAGTGGGCTATGAGTATGAGTCCTGCGCCAGTCTCATCCTCTGGGAGAAGAGGACGGCCATCCTGCAGGGCTACGAGCTGGATCCCACCAGTCTGGGCGGCTGGTCTCTCGACAAGCATCATATACTGAACACACGCAGTGGTACGTATATTCCATCACAAAGGAGCACAGTCTTTTCCCTGTTGCCTCCTTGTTTATATTTAGCCATTCCCCCATGTGTAGCAGCTTTACAGTACTGTATATCTCACTAAACCTGCTATTGTCTTGGGGAGGATGTCGACCGCACTGCGCTTCCCATGGTTCACATGGAATTGCCAGTTACCTGTCAGTGAGGATTTTTTTCACAAGAAGCGCTTGTGTTGTCTCACCTAGTTTGACTCCCTCATGCGCTCACAGCGCGCTCACGCCGGTCCTACTGAGTAAACATGTGCACCACCCAATCAGCAGCAGCAACTAGAGGCAGAGGCAGGGGGTCGGGTCGTTGGGGGAAAAGATACATTTTGCAGAAACTGATTTAAGATGGCAGCGACGGTGGGCGAGGGGGGAGTCATTCTTGTTGCATCATCTGCTGTACCATTATCTACACTGTGCAGTAAAAAGCATGAAAATATATAAATGGGCTGATGCACTGATGTTCACCTGCTGCGACAATCAATGTGCTAATGGAATTGACTCAACCAGTGGTGTGTGGAGGTATTTTTAGAAGTGGGGGACTGTAACCGTGCCTGATGTTTGCGACAGAGATACAGTAATGTTTTCCCTGAGAATGATGCAATGCTACACTCTGTTTTACTTTGACTATCGCAAAAAGACTCATGCTACGCCAGAATGACAGAATGTACCCAATATGACCTGTTTGTGAGCCAGATGAAGGGAACACAGATAAACAGCTGGCAGGAAACGGCTTTGATTTCATCCTTTTGCATTTTAATTAACAGCAAAAATATATGTTCAGAAATTAAAGCTGCTGTAAGTGTTATTTTCTCATTAAGTGTCAAATACCTCTATAATCCAAATAGTTAACACTGTTCAGTAACCAGTGTCTCTCCTCTCCCTGCTAATTAGCTGAAAGATGAAAAAGATCCCTGCCCACTTTATCCAATCAGGACAAAGAACTGCATAAAGCGTCGGTCCTGTCTGCTCGTGAGCGTGCACAGATTAGCATTCCGCTAGTCAACAGAATAGAGAATTGGAAATAAAATTGAATGGCAATCCATCCAGTTGTTGTTGAGATATTTAACCAAAGTGGTGGACTGACTGACGGATGGACATCCCCTGAGCCATTATACTGAGCCATGTGCAAGCTTTTATATGTACTCAGAATGCAGCTAAAGATCCTCTGATCAGAAATAATGATCCTGAATCTACTTGTGTTTCTTTCCACCCTCTCTCTGTGTCCAGGCATCCTTCACAAAGGAAGTGGCGAGAACATCTTTGTGACAGAGCAGCCCCCAGTAGTCACCAGCATCATGGGAAACGGCCGGAGGCGCAGCATCTCCTGCCCCAGCTGTAACGGCCTGGCAGATGGCAACAAGCTGCTGGCGCCGGTCGCCTTAGCGATGGGCATCGATGGCAGCCTCTATGTCGGGGACCTCAACTTTGTACGCAGGGTCTACCCATCTATGAACACAACTGGCATCCTGGAATTAAGGTAAAAAAAAAACACAAAGCTCATTTTTAAAAGGAAAGAAAAAGAGATAATAATAAAGGAAAACATCGGCAGATTTGGATTAAGAGGTTTTTTGATGTTGCAGAGAAAGTACTGATAGAACAAGAAAGGCTGTTTAGATTCAAGAAAGATAGGTGGAGAGGAAAACAGGGAAAGGCTAGATGTTTTCCGTGCATAGAACAGAAAGAGGAAAAACAAGGTGAGACACCAGGGATGGCAAGATTGAAGTAGAATTATACACTGTACCATTTCTCCAGGGTGTTTTTACCCGTGGTTAAAATCTGCTGTTCACACCACAGCCAGCTTTGTGTTCTCTCTCTGTACGTTGCTCTCCGCAGACTTTGTGAATTAACATTTGTTTTGTTGTGCTTTTATCTCCTTTTTTCTCCCTTGAAGGAACAAAGATTTCAGACACAGGTAAGATCCTTATAACGATAAATTAAAAGTTTCGAGTGTGCATTCCAGCAACAATAGTACTTCACTGAAAATAAAACAAAAAAATAGGCTATTCAGTGAAGACATGTCTTTTTTTTTTCTGTCCGCAGTAATAACCCAACTCATAAGTACTTCCTGGCTGTGGATCCAGTCTCTGGGGCTTTATTCATCTCCGACACCAACTCCCGCAGAATCTATCGCGTTCGCTCTTTGACGGGAGGCCGTCTGCTGTCAGACAATGCAGAGGTGGTGGCTGGGACAGGAGAGCAGTGCCTGCCCTTTGATGAACGCTGCGGTGATGGCGGCAAAGCCACTGAGGCGACACTCATGAGCCCCAAAGGTGAGCAATTGACAAAAAGCCAACTGTTTTAGTCTGGCTTTACCCACTTAGTCATTGTGTAAATATTTTGTGAAAGCAGTCCTCCCTACAATATTGCTGCAATATCAAGTTATTTGGTAAAAAATGTTGTGATATTTGATTTTGTGTCAAGGTCCTAGCATTTACAAAGTGCTTTTGAAGAGATTTCGAAATATCAAAATAGCCCAAAAGAATTGCAATATTATTTTTAAAAGAGCAATATTTAAGAATTATAGTTAAACACATTCAGAAATTAACTAAAATCATTAAACATAATATGAAAAAAATGCTAACCGGACCAGCTAGGCCTGGGCCTGAAAACCTCCAAACCCAGCAAATACTAACATGGTAGTACAGCTAGCTGCACAGCTAACTGAGCTAACAATTGCTGCAGTCACGGATGTTTAAACAGAATGCAGTTAGCAGCAGTTAGCAGTTACTCTGGTGACATGCTGCTCCTGTTTGTTACGAGTACAGGTGTCCAATTCATCCATATTACACCTTTGAGGCCACATCACAGTTATGAAGTAAATAAGCTGGCATTCTCTTCTTCCAAAATTTGATCGGTTGCTGCTTTTTTTTATATATCATCATAAATTGAATATTATATTGTTGTTCAGATTAAATAAAACATCTAAGGATGTCACCTTGGGCTGTGGGAAATTGTGACAGCCGTTTTATTTGATTTGATTTGTTTATATTAAAACTAATGCTTAGCCGCAGCCCTAGGGCGGTTCAATAGGCCTCTAGGGCAAATAACTAATATATTTAGTCATGATAACAGTTTCATAATTAATGGCATTTAAGTTAATTCTTTAGATTATGATCAAACTGTTCAAAAGAAACTGCCAGTGGCAGAGTGGTTAGCACTGCTGGCTCATAGCAAGACGGTGCTGGGTTGCGTGGGATTCCTCTGGGTGCTCCTGTTTCTCCCAACATCAGAACATGAATATTAGGTTAATTCTCCGGTCAGTGCCCTTGACCAAGGCACTGGCTCAGATCAGGAGTAGGTCCCTGGCTGCTGGTGTTGGCTTCCCACTGCTCCTCTTGGATGGGTTAAATGCAGAGAGCCAGTTTCATGTGATAAAATAACGATTCTCCTTCGTCTTCATAATGTCCTTTTTTATTTTTTTTTTCTCAGCCAGACCATTACTAAGATCATGATGTGTAGTTAAGTGCGATGACGTGTAAACTGAAGGTTCCCTAAAGTTTCCTGGACTTTTTTTTTTTTTTTAATTTTCGCAATGCTTCCCATCTCGCAACTCAACTAAAGCAGGACAGAGACAGAAGGAGGTTATAAACCAGGTTAATGGTAAACTTATTAATTGAATTATTTTTGTGGATTATTGGATCTCAGAACATTGTGACACCAAACTGTCAAGGATGTCACACTGTCACATTTCCTGTCAGTGACACAAGTGTGTGTACGTGTGGGACTGCGGATGTTAGCATATATACAGTATGTGTGTGTGTGTGTGTGTGAGAGAGAGAATGAAGATGGGAGAGATAGGAGGATACAATGAGCCAACGATTCCCTCTTTTTCCGTCACTGGCAAAGTCAGCCAGCGCACATCAGCTCGCCCTCTCTACTCCCTCTGCCTGTTTCTTCTTCACTCACTGTCTCTCCCTACCTTTCCCATCTCCCTCTGGTTTGCTCTGTGCCCTTCCCTGTATCCTCCATCTGTTGTTGTGTATCACAGTGCGTCTAGAAGTTATTTTGGGGCACACACACATTGCCTCGAACAAACACACCTGTCTGAGTGCCTGCTGCCTGCTAGACCAATATGGCTGACACAGCACCACTGGTAAACGCTAAAAAAGAAAAATAGTGGGGTTGACAAAAAGGAAAAAAAAAATAAAATAAAGCAACATGGAGAAGCTGAGGAGGGAAGCAGGGTGCTGCGGATCAGTTGCTTTTCTGAAGAATCTGCTTGTAGTCTACAATTGCCCTCTGGGAGGAGCATGAGCTCAGCTCCACATCCCGATGACTCATCCCAAAACTAACACTTCTCCAACAGTTCAGTGCCCGTTCCATCACTTTGTTCCCTCTCATTCGATGAAGCATTGAGCAATTCAGCTGTCAGGGCTGCTATCGGTTTTCAGCCGGTGGGAAGAGTGAAGTTTAATTGACTTCAAATGTCTATGGGTTGCCTGCGGTGTGATGAGTTATGAGTCGTCACTCACGGTGTGCATCTCTTCTTTGACAGGTATTGCGGTGGATAAAAATGGCCTGATGTACTTCGTCGATGCCACCATGATCCGTAAGGTGGACCAGAACGGCATCATCTCCACGCTGCTGGGGGCCAACGATCTGACTGCCGTTCGGCCGCTGAGCTGTGACTCCAGCATGGATGTCAGCCAGGTACGACAGTTAGGAGGAAGTGCGGGAGAGACAAGAGTTGATGGTGTGATAGATGACGATCTAACAGCCCCCGTGAGTGCTGAGCTATGACGATTGTGTGGACACGCGCCAGCCGGGAGGTCAGGGAGAGAGTGATTTAGGGGGGGATTAAAGAGTCCATGGACAAATGAAGGGATCAGGAGAGAGTGAGGACTGCAGTCACTTAAAAAAATGAAGAATAGACTTGTATGAACCTTGGCATCCTTTCAAAACATTTCCCATCAGGTCTAACTTTTGTTTCCTTCCAACAGGTTCGTCTCGAGTGGCCCACAGACTTAGCAGTGAATCCCATGGACAACTCCCTGTATGTCCTGGAAAACAATGTCATCCTACGCATCACTGAGAACCACCAGGTCTGCACCCCAAGGCTTGATCACCAATGCAAGGCCCTTAGGGTGGACACTCACTATTAGTTTCTGACAGGATTTAGTCCCAATTAGGCTTTTCTCAAGCCAATTTAGAAGTAAAAGTTCAACCTCTAGAATACTTTTCTAAGTTTTGCAGTGGTTGCAACATTACTGATTAATTAGCTCTTGGTATATTTGACTTTCTGGAGGCTTACTGCACCGTGGAAAGCTTAATTTGCACAGTTTCAGTGACAAACCTCTGCTAACATCTCTATTTTTAATGTTAATAATGGGAATCTTTAAAACAGATATGACACTCTCTGTTGTTGCCTACAGGTGAGCATCATAGCAGGTCGCCCCATGCATTGTCAAGTGCCGGGCATCGACTACAGCCTGAGCAAGCTGGCTATACATGCGGCCCTGGAGAGCGCCACAGCCATCGCCCTGTCCCACACCGGCATCCTCTACATTGCCGAGACAGACGAGAAGAAGATCAACAGAGTCAGACAGGTATGAGTAGGAGAAGTACTCTCTGTGCACGTTTGTTTGGCTGTCTGGTTGTTTTGGAACGAATTTGTTAGTCTAAAGTTATTTGGTTGGCGAGCAGAGCTGACAGCACAGCTGGTCAGGCTGTGTGGGTGTTTTTCCTTTTTTTTCCGAGTGTTTCAGATCTCCAGAGACTACATTCAGTTCAGACACTTTTCGTTTGTTTTTTGATAACTCCAAATTAATTTTGCTTAAGGTAATACATTTTCTTTCATTGCTGTGTAACTCTTTTTCCAATCTTATCATTAACCCCCGCTTCTCCTCTTCTCAGGTGAGCACCAACGGAGAAATCTCCCTCCTGGCTGGCACTCCCTCCGACTGCGACTGCAAGAACGACGTCAACTGCAACTGCTTCTACGGCGACGATGGCTACGCGCCCGATGCAGGGTTGAACTCCCCCACTTCTTTGGCCGTGTCCCCAGACGGGACGCTCTTCATCGCGGACCTCAACAACATACGCATCAGAGCTGTGCAAGCCAACCGCCCCGGCCCTGCCCTCTCGAGCGTGGGCTACGGAGGATCTGCACAGTACGAGGTCGCCTCGCCAAGGGAACAGGAGCTGTACATCTTCAATGGGGAGGGGCTTCACATCCAGACAATCAGCCTGGTGACCGGGGAGCCGCTTTTCAACTTCACCTACGGTCCTGACGGAGAGCTGGCCATGCTGGTGGATAACTGCAACAACACGGTGAAGGTGAGAAGAGACGGACAGGGCCAGGGAGGAGGAGCCGGTCTGCTCAGACTGGTGCTGCTGCCTGAGAATCAAGTGGTGACACTTGGATTGGACCCCACCGGAGGGCTGCGCAGTGTGTCCGCCCTGGGCCAGGAGGTGGCTCTGATGGGATACAGCGGCAACACAGGCCTCCTGGCTACCAAAGCTGATGAGACCGGATGGACGACATTTTACCAGTAAGTGCTCGTGCTGCTGGGAGAGTGTGTGAATGTGTGTTGGTGTGTTTCCAACCATTTCCTACACATCTGAAATGCAAAATTAATGAGTTTCACAGGTTTTTATGCACATCATGTTCCAGTGCATTCCCAATTATTCATCTGGCGGCTCACAGAGTACTGCTGCCCCCCAGTGTTATCTTTTATAACTACAGCCGATTCCTCTAAGATCACCTGCTATGTTCCGCTCTGACAGCGGTGTGTGCACAACATAAATGCTTTACAAATGTCAGTCACCCTCACCACATTCTCTCATCTCTATCTGTCCATCTCCAAGGTACGACAGCGAGGGTCGCCTGACCAACGTGACGTACCCGACGGGCATGGTGACGAGCCTCCACCGCGAGATCGAGCGCTCCATCAACATCGACATTGAGAGCTCCAGTAGGGACGATGATGTCACGGTCATCACCAACCTGTCCTCTGTGGAGGCCTCTTACACTGTGGTACAAGGTAGGGACAGAGGACAGGGCAGTGGAACATGAGCTGCTCATGAATTTTTAAATACTTGTCAAACTGCAGTGAAGGTGGACGAATGCTCGGCTCGTATGAATAAAAATCAAACTTTTATTTCGTTAAGATTCGCACAGCGGTTGTGTTCGCGCCAAAGCCGCTTTGAGGAGACACACCACTTAATGTTAGTATTCAAAAAACACAGCCTCCTTTGTGATGGTGAATATGCGCCGGCCTGCCGACTCTAATTGAAAGTCTTGTAATTTTCACTCAGTTATGTGAATGCTCCAGGAGATTATTTTCCCTCCCTATCCACATCCAGCCCTCTCTCACCGCCTCTCACTGAGTAAAATTACCAATATATAGTTGTTAATCCCAGCTGGGATCATCCTGCTTTTGAATATCATCACAGCAAAATTCATTAACTCATGTAGAGTGAATCCTCCTCATCCCTCAAGCTCTCTCCTCTAACGCGCGTGCACACACGCGCGCGCGCACGCGCGAGAACTCCACATACGAATACAGCGCTCAACCAGTTCCCATGATCCCTGAGCTTATTTGGTCTGTTTAGAGAGGAGAAAGAAGAAGGAGAATAATTGTCTCCTCTCCCTTGACCGGTGCGAGTTGGCGTGACACAAGTGCGAATGCAGACTGTGGATGACAGGAGTCCGCAGGCCTCAGAGAGAATAAGTTGTAGATGTATTCGGTGATCCACCTGCGTTGCGGGAGGAAAAGGGGAGAGTTGTTCACAGAGCTGTAAGTCATTTAAGGTTTCCGCCGCACTGTGTGGGTTTCAGCACGGCTCTCTGCTGACATACTCACTTAACCATCTCCCTCTCTTTCCGCTCTTTCTCGCTCTCTTCATTAACTCCTGCACAGTGAATTCTCCTTGGCCCTCAAGCTCTCATTTCTCTCTCTCACGCTCTCCCTTTTCCCTCTCCCTCCACTTCGGTTTTATTACGAGGTTGTTCAGACAGAGAGAGCAGAGAAGATTTATCTAAAGGCTGTTGCTGCCAAGTCAATGGAAAAAGCTTCACTTGTCTGTTTGAGGCATTGTTAAAATGGGCCTGGAGCTTTATTACAAATTGGCCTTATGGATTACTGTCATTTATGGCGGGGCTTCAAAGGGAGACACCATCTGATCCCCTCACCTTTTGAAAATGAAATTAAAAAATAAAAAGTTCCTCCCCTATGCATCCGGCGATATATCTGAGCTGAAAATAATTTTATCTTACTTTCACATCTTCACATCGTTGTGATCAGGACGCCTGTTTTCAGACATCTGAGGGAGAAATTAGCCTCAGCATTAGGCATGGGCTTATCTGTCTCCATTGTTGTGTTTGAGAGTGAGTCATTACACTGTAGAGAGATAGGGAGATTATAGAAGGATGTCAGTTTAGCCTGACTCCTTCCATTCAGTACATTGAATAGTTTATGGGGATAGGAATGATGTATATAAATATTTGAAGGACATGATCTGGCTCTTACTGAAATGAGCTTCCAGGCTTCGGACCAGACTTTTTGTTTTCGTGTAAACTTAATTTTTCAGGCAGTAGGACATATATAAAAAGTGCACTGTTTTTATAGTCTGTAAAAGTTAGTCTGTTTTCCCTTATCCTCCGTGCGATGAAGTTTTTCGAGTTTTGATGCATTCTGCAAAATGAGTCTGGCGGTGGCAGTAGATCAGTCTGTATGGACTTGGCTTGGGGGCCAGCCAGAGGGTGGTTGATTGACCTGGTCAAACCAGTCAGTGAGGAGTTTGGACTGGCAGCTAGAGAGGTGTGTTGGGAACCCCTGATATACCCCCTGTACATGCCATTGTCCCATATCAATGTTCCCCTTACCTAATGTCCATTTTGTTTCTTATCAAACCCATCTATCATTGTTTCTGCCACATAGACACTTCCAGGTCAGTTAACTCAGCGAGGAACCCTCTTATAGTGCACATTTCTTTCCTTAGATTGAGGGCAGAACTTTCTTACTGACTGTGTCTGACCCCAATCAAATACTTCAGGCTATGGATTTGCCGAGGTCCATTCCATCTGAAAGTAGGCAAGATTTGAATGCAACAGCTAGAAATCATCTGGTCCCCTGTGTGGATGTTTTCTTCACGACAATATGTCTCTTTGTCTCCCTCAACAGACCAGGTGAGGAACAGCTACCAGCTCTGCAACAACGGGACCCTGAGAGTGATGTACGCTAACGGCATGGGCATCAGCTTTCATACGGAGCCCCACATCCTGGCAGGCTCCGTAAGCCCTACGATCGGCCGCAGGAACATCACCTTGCCTACTGACAACGGCCTCAACTCCATCGAATGGCGCCTGCGCAAGGAGCAGACCAAGGGCAAGGTCACTGTGTTTGGGAGGAAGCTGAGAGTAAGTTGCCCAATTATGTGTCATGTGTATCAAGGTATAGTAAGCAGGATTTGTCACTGTTTGTTGCTATTTGTATTCACACCATTTAAAGGTGCAGTAAATGGTTTTGGAGAAAGGTAGATGATTATTGAATCTCATCACTTTTGGAGACGCCAACACACGTCCAGTGTCTCAAATGATTGATTGAGAGGGTTTACTTTTGCATGAGTAAATCTTTTCAAAATAAATCTCTGTATTATACAGGAAAAAAATGTTATTTAACCTATAAACATTCCCTCAAATCAGCCTCTCCATTTTCCCTTTTTCCTTTAGGCTCATGGCCGCAATCTTCTCTCCATCGACTTCGACCGCAACACACGCACAGAGAAGATCTACGATGATCACAGGAAGTTCACGCTGCGTATCATGTACGACGCTCAGGGCCGGCCAGCCATGTGGCTGCCCAGCAGCAGCCTGGCTGTGGTCAACGTGTCGTATTCTACCACCGGACAGCTTGTCGGGCTGCAGAGGGGAAGCATGAGTGAGAGGACTGAGTTCGACCCCCAGGGACGCATCCTGTCTCGTTCTTTTGTGGACGGGAAGGTTTGGAGCTACAGCTACCTCGACAAAGTGAGTACATTTATCTTTAAGATTTTAATTTGGGTATAAAAATTTAGCAATTAAGGAATTTAGATTGCAGAATTGAGTGAAATAATACATCAATTTCATGGTTATGAAGATTCAAATTTGTCAGCTTAGAGTAAATTACTCCTGGGGATATTTCACAGGAGGGAAGTCACCCATTAATAATACTATTATATTAATCCGTATTTTTCCTCCCTCTCTACGTCCAGTCCATGGTGCTGCTCCTGCAGAGCCAGAGACAGTACGTCTTTGAGTTCGACGCCTCAGGTCGGGTCACAGCTGTCACCATGCCTAGTGTGGCCCGCCACACCATGTTCACACACGTGTCAGTCGGCTACATCCGCAACACCTACAACCCCCCAGAGAGCAACGCCTCCATCATCCATGACTTCTGTGAGGATGGCAGACCCCAGGCAACACATTTCCTGGGCACGGGGCGCCGTGTCCTCTACAAGTACGGCAAGCTGGCCAAGCTGTCAGAGATCGTGTACGATAGCACCGCGGTCACTTTTGGCTATGACGAGACGGCTGGCGTGCTGAAGATGGTCAACCTGCAGAGCGGGGGCTTCTCTTGCACCATCCGCTATCGCAAAATGGGCCCGCTTATCGACAAGCAAATTTACCGCTTCAGTGAGGAGGGGATGGTCAACGCCAGGTTTGACTACACATATCATGACAACAGCTTCCGTATCGCCAGCATGAAGCCAGTCATCAGTGAGACACCACTGCCTGTTGACCTCTACCGATACGATGAGATCTCCGGAAAGGTACAAATACTTTACTAATTTTCTAAATCTTTATCTGTGTCCTTGGCTGCCGGAGGACTCACCATTTCTCTAAACCTTTCTAACAGGTGGAGCACTTTGGAAAGTTCGGGGTGATTTACTATGACATCAATCAGATCATCACCACGGCTGTCATGACGCTGAGCAAGCACTTTGACACCCACGGACGCATCAAGGAGGTCCAGTACGAGATCTTCCGCTCACTCATGTACTGGATGACGGTGCAGTACGACAGCATGGGTCGGGTGGTAAAGAGAGAGCTCAAGATCGGGCCCTATGCCAACACCACTCAGTACCGCTATGATTACGACGGAGATGGACAGCTCAGTGGCGTCAAGGTGAACATTCCATGTCGAGAGTTGGTATCTTTAGGCCTTTAAGTGTTCATGACACTCTGACATTTCTTTTGTGAGGACATACTGTATCAAGTGATATCACATTAACAAACGTCCTTGTTTTGTCCCAGGTGAATGACTGGTCGACCTGGCGCTACAGCTACGACCTGAACGGCAACCTCCATCTGCTGAATCCTGGGAACAGCGCCCGCATCTTGCCCCTCCGATACGACCTCAGAGACCGCATCACACGCCTGGGAGATGTCCAGTACCGCGTGGATGAGGATGGCTTCCTTAGCCAGCGCGGTTCAGACGTATTTGACTACAACTCCAAAGGCCAGCTGCTGAGGGCCTACAACCGAGGCCCTGGCGGCTGGAGCGTTGTGTACCACTACGATGGGCTGGGCCGTAGGGTGTCAACGAGGAACAGTCTGGGACAGCACCTTCAGTTCTTCTATGCTGATCTTAACCATCCGACCAGGGTCACGCACATCTTCAACCACTCCAGCTCGGACATCTCATCGCTGTACTATGATCTACAGGTAGCAGTATCTAGCAATATCCTCTGACCTGATAACCTGATACAGATAAATGTTGTTAGAGCAATACAGTTCCAACTTATTCCAGAGAACCTTGTCCTAAAACATGATATAAATGTATTGAATCTCTGTCTCATGTTCAGGGGCATTTGTTCGCTATGGAGGTGAGCAGTGGAGAGGAATATTACATCGCTTCTGACAACACTGGCACACCTCTGGCTGTCTTCAGCAGCAATGGACAAATGATCAAACAGGTATTAGACAAAGTATCTTTGAATCTCACTTAATTTGCAATTAGTGTTTGAAAGATTTCAGTAAAAACAGCATGAAACCTACACATGGAAAAGTGTTCAGCATCTGCTGTGCCCTTGCACAAGGATACTGAATCCTTATCTGCTCCGGGGAGGCTCTTCTGTACCTGACACTATGTTCTGACCTTTCCATCACCAAAAGCAAACTGACTCTGTTTGTCTTATCCAGGTGCAGTACACAGCCTACGGAGAAGTGTACCTGGACTCCAACCCAGAGTTCCAGCTGGTAGTCGGCTTCCACGGCGGTCTGTACGACCCCTTGACTAAGCTCGTCCACTTCACCCAGCGGGACTATGACGTCTTAGCCGGGCGCTGGACCTCGCCCGACTACAGCATCTGGCCCAAGATCGGGAAGGATCCCGCTCCGTTCAACTTGTACATGTTCAAGAACAACAACCCCCTCAGTGACATGCTGGATGTCAAGAATTATGTCACAGGTAGAGGAAACAGTTTGTTATGGATGCGATGTAACTAACACTGCAGTACAGATGGCACAGTAGCTGATAGCTTTGCATTACACCAGATGGCAAATTCACTCGCTTTTTTTTTTTATGATAAGAAATTATCCATTTGCTTCCGTGTTTGACTTTGTCATTTAGTAAATTAATTTGCCTCCTGTCTGCTGTAGATGTGAAGAGCTGGCTGGTGATGTTTGGTTTCCAGCTTAGTAACATAATCCCAGGGTTCCCAAGACACTCGCTCTACTTTGTGGAGCCACCGTATGAGCTGCAGGCCACCCAACACTGTGAGAATGGACAGGTAAGGACCACGGTGCTGAAGATATTGCAGAATCATAGCCAATAATGACCCCATGACATTGATTCAGCTTTTTGCATGAATGATTGCATGTTGATAGATACGAGTCATCAGTTGTGTGTTAATACATTGCTCCTTTCTTCTGTTTTCTCGTGCAGCTCATCACTGGTGTGCAGCAGGCAGCAGAGCGTCACAACCAGGCCTTCATGGCCCTGGAGGGGCGTCTCCTCAACAAGGAGCGACGAAGGCGCAAGAACAAGCCTGGTCACTGGTTCGGCACCAGCACCCCCATCATTGGCCGAGGAGTAATGCTAGCTCTGAAGGAAGGCCGAGTGGTGGCTGGTGTGTCAGCTTTAGCCAGCGACGACAGCCGTAAAGTGGCTCTGGTGCTCAATGGCGCGCAGTACCTGGAAGGCACACATTACACCCAGGATGGGAAGGACTGCCACTACTTTGTAAAAGTTGGCTCTGCAGACAGTGACCTGTTGGCCCTGGGGCTCACCAACGGGCGTAAGTCACTGGAGAGTGGCATCAATGTGACGGTGAGTGGCCGCTCGAGAAGAGGAGTGACTGTGGAGTTTGCAGTTCCATCGTTAGTACTGAGTGTTCGGTATGGACTGGCTGTGGACGTGGTGGATGAAGAGAAGGTAAGACTATTGGAGCTGGCCAGGCAGAGAGCCCTGGCAGGTGCCTGGGCCAAGGAGCAGCAGAGGGCCAGGGACGGGAAGGGAGGCAGTCGCCTCTGGACGGAGGGGGAGAGACAGCAGCTCCTAACGACAGGCCGAGTACAAGGCTACGATGGCTACTATGTATTGCCTGTGGAGCAGTATCCAGAACTGGCTGACAGCAGCAACAACATCCAGTTCCTCAGACAGAACGAGATGGGCAAGAGGTAACAGCCCACCTGAACTTGCATAAAGGGCACTTTCACTTCTCTAGATCCTGCTCCCTTCTCCTACCCAGCCTCCTCAGCCCTACTCCTCTCAAAAACCCATGGAGAATTAACCAACCAACGGGGTAATTCGCGGAACGCTGCAGGGACTTTTGAAAAGAATGACTTATCAGAAAACATATTGTTAATTTTACTGCCACAGGCAAAAAATTTAAAGTTTGGTCAAATGGTTCTTTTTTTGAAAAAACTTTGAACAACTGAAAAAGCACTGAAGAACTTTGAGAACTGTTGCTTAATGAATAAGAAGATTCCCCTTTTTAAAAAAGATAGTGATATTTTCGCCCATATTTTTTGGGTCACACTGAGAGTGGCCATGACAGCTACTGAACACACAGTGGAGTTGTACTGTGCTGGCATCTGCGGGTGAAGGCTTGTCCGTCTCTATTAGACACTGAAGGCATAGGGACCAAAGCGGAGACAAAGCCACTTCAGAGTGCAGCCATTACAACTACACATCAACGGAGGACATCATAAAACAGCGACAGATAAGGCAATGTTAAAGGTCGTCCAATACTATGAATCGTCTCCCTGTCTCAGGCCTCCCATTGTCCACCACGGACCAGTCCTCTGCTGCTGCGGCAGCGCACATCCAACCAAGTGAGACACAAGCTAACAGCATCCTTGAAAAAATCCGAGCTGTTAATGGACTAGGAAAATAAACTTTTTAAAAAAACAAAGTGAAAAAAAAAAAAGTGATGGCTATATTTGTGGACAGTGGTATCACACAGCATTGTTTATTTTGAAATGGGGAGAAGAATCATATTACTACATATGTGTCTGACTACACTAAATTTCAGGATGTTGCGTATACTGTAGATGCCGTAGTTTTGTACGTTTCAGTCGCGGTAGAATTGTGAGACTTTCACCAAGGCACTTCTGTACAGAACGATCAAACACAACACTCACAGTCCAGAAAACATGCTAAGTTAGTATTTATTTTATTCTTTTTTATTTATTTATTCTTAGTACTATATGACAATCATGAATGAGTCACCAGTTCTCTTCCAAATGAACATTAATGGATGAGTTTATTTTCTTTTGTAAAATATGTAAGAAATGTTCATTTTGTTTTTGTATTAATTTCAGTTTGCTGCCAGGGCAAATAATAGTCACTCTCAAAAAGAATAATTTATGTAATAAAGTGTTTTAAAAAAAAAAAAAACGGTTTATACTTTAAATAAAGTCTTTAAAACTGTGAAATCTGTTTTTTCGAAATATATTTCGATGTACAGTGTATAGACCTACCTTTATGCAGCACAGTAGAATATTGTCCAGAATATCAAGTTTTATATTTCTAAGAGGAAGTGGCTTGTAATGTGCAAAATCTTTAGCTGGTCTTACTACTCTAGAGTTTTGTGGCACTCTAATATTCCATATCTACAATATCGATCCCCAGTTTGTTGTTTTTGGCTGTTTTTTGTTTGGAAGCAGAGATATTTCTGTCCTAGATCCCAACAGCAGTAGCAGTAATGGATCCCTCTCACTGTGAAGAGACTCGTGCTGGATGTCATAATGTACCAAATCAGTATTATCAAAGGATGATTCTTATACATTCACTGAAACGAGACTCTTCTGAGAACCTTATCAATAAAACATAATTGTTTACTTCAACTGAGCGACGTGTAGTTCACTTTCATCTCATTTTTTGTGTTTGAAGATTATTGATGTTCCTTTTTCTGATACGCATTAACATCGGTTGCATTTCAACACAGTCTTTGGAGTGTTGTTGAAACGAGCAGGGTTTTTTTTTCCCCCTTCTTTGTCAATTATGCATCAGCCTCACTGATAACGTAATCTAAAGAGCGAATGCATAAAAGGCACAGTGTTGTCTTAATGGCATGCCAGCAAGCAAGCGCACACAGCAACTCATTGATTACATTCTTGATCGCCAACTGATAAGGAGCAAAAAATTTTACAATGACTGTTCATCGATCCGGATGTGCTTTTAAGTAGCCATTACAATTACCCCTGTTAACTCCTAAGTGCTTACAGATAAACATTATTTCCTGGGATCATTTCATTCTATTCTATTCAATTTGAGATGCCTCATTGCCTTCTCTACAGGTTAAAGTGTGTTTAATCAATATTTAAATAATGACAATGGATTAAATCTATAATGAGATAAGAGTTTTTTAGTGTACAAACCAACTGTATACTACCTTTAGCAACAACAGAAGACAGAGACTGTTAGCTGCTAACTAGTTGGTGAATATAGTGAAGCATGTTTGTGGCTACAGATCCAGCCACAGTATATTTTTGTAAGGAGCTAAAAGGAGGCTGAATATTAGACTTACATTCACCAAGTGGACACAAACAGGATCCCACATCATTTCTTACCATTGCTCCCTTTCCTCCTGGATGTGTAAAACAGTTTACTAACACACTAACACTGTGTAAAACAGTTACTAACACATGCAGTTTTAGCTTAAAAGGTGATAATTGTCTCAATGTTGTGTTTGCAGCTCGTTTCCGTTGCCCTGAGTGGGCAATTAAAATCAGTTATTGCTGGTTTAGTTAGAAAGTGGTTGTCAGTGACAAAACTAAAGTAGTTCAGCAACAACAAAAAATAATTAGATTAACAAAAGTTTTTTTATTATGAAGAATGCTCCCTGTCAGCGTTAACATTTGAATCCCAAATAACTTTAGACTAATGTTCAAATTGGTCAAAGTGGGGTTACCATTTTCTATTTCTTCACATTCTGTTTGGTAGTTTCATATATAAAAATAGTTTTAAATCCAAATTTAAAAAGGAACTGGTGAGACAGCATGTCAGATAAATGGGATGGAGTAAAAATTGAATTGTAGCGGAGAACCAGATTAGAAAGCAAAGTTTATGTGACACATGTTGTGACCAACATGCTGCACTGGCAGCTGTGTTACAGATAGTTGAATGGATCCAGCCCAGCCATGGCAGCTCCAGTATACTGATCCATACTCTCTTTTAACCTCCACCACACCCTGACTAACACACATGTGATTTGATGTCCCACATAAACACAAATGACAAAGCCTTCCCGTTCGTGGGAATAGATATTATTTCAATGCAATATTCACTCATCCAAAGCAGAAAGGCATCTGATAGATCATCTTCTGTTGAGTAACCACAACCTTTTTTCGTATTTTCACTTTTGTCAATAACGTATGCAATAAAAATAAAACTGGAATAATGCTTCATACCAAGATCACCATGAATAAAAAAAGAAACATTTAAGCCATTTAATAAAACATAAATCACTGTCTTCTTTAAAAATACATTCCATGTACTGTCATGTGAATTCACTTGAACGCAGCTTCTGTGCAAATAAAAGGGATGTATTTTTCAGCAATTTAAGACTCAACTGTGGCTCATTAGCTGCCAGGGTCTTGGTGGACTTTTATTGAGCATCATGGGTAAGTAGTTGTCCTTGGCGATGGGAAGTAGCTGAAGCAGGGTCATCTACCAATTATTTCTCTGTGGGAGAAGCTGAACTACAGCAAAGCTACCCAAGGAAGAATTCTATTTTGGTTGAAGGATTTAGGAGGATGATAATGGTCAAACAAAATACTTTCTTTTTGTGTGTTTGAGGGTGAGTCGAGGTTCTGCTCTGTTGTTTGCAATCTGCACCGTCACCAAGGGATGCCAGTAAATCCTACACATTGGACATTTACCCAAAGCTACTTTGGAATAGTATTTAAAACTTCTTTGTAAAGAATGATAAAATGGACAATGTAAATGTCATACAAAATTATGATAACATAATACAAAAAAAGCAAGAAACGCCACTCATTTGTTAATTGTTCATTGTAAAAAGTGCCCCGTTGTTCATAAGTAAACAGTTCACACATAAACCAAAAAAAACACCCCACTATTTATTTAAGTGCAAGGAATGTCAACTTTAAGTGACTTTAACCTGAGAACTTGTCCTCAACACTATACAAAGGTTAGGTGTGTACCTGCCTGACAAATGCGTTGCCTTGGCTTGCCATCACTGCAGTCAGGATGAAAATAAAGGGGGGGCAGGTTGGTCAAAAGGGTTCAGTTACGGTACAGAAGCAACGGTAAAATAAAAATAAGCCAGCAACTAGTCAGATTCTCAAAAAGAAGTCGGCATGTTTCTGAGAGGGTGGACAACGGACAGAGTGACCAGGGAGTGTTCCAGTCATGAGATTTATGTGTCATCTTCTCTCACTGGAGAGAGAGAGAGCCAGAGGAGCAGAGGCTGAAAGAACAAGAAGAGCTGACGAGGTGATAAGAACGAGAAGGGGAGAGAATGGAAGACAATTTAAAGAAAGCAATTAGTGATTCCATTTGTGAAATTGCATAAAACCAACAGGCCTGAACAAATACATCTCCCCTTCCTTATGTTGGTGATTAATTGTTCGTCTGGAGGGAGGCAGTCATAGCATTTAATCACCAGGTGCGGGGACTCCCAACACAGGTGAGTGTGTTACCGAGGTGCCAAGGTGACCGGCTCCTGTTCAACAGATAAAGCTCACTGACTACTTATCACGAACTGAACTATGATAATGACATAACAAAGAACTGGTGAAGGATCAATGTTTAAATGTCAACGTCACTATCAAAATGACTCAAGGCAACAGTCTGGATAGCAGAGCGCTCTCCTTTGATCAGCCAGGCTTATCAAGAGTAAGCCACAGGGGCGGTAATGGCTCACTGCTTGCTTTAATACATAAAGGTGTTAACTGTGTTCTAGGCTGTTCTTTTTGTGTATTCATTCTGAATATTTCACGGTGACGTGTGCTTTTTGTTTCACAGCTTGTGCAACACCCTTGTCTGGGCGCTCAGTTGGGAGGTGCTACAGCATTAAACGCACCTTCTATCTTAAACCTGCCTTGACTTCACACTTTTTAACACCTTCTTTTTTAAAAAATCTCTCTACATATTTACAGTTATTTTTGCAGACCTAGTTGCTGAAACAATTCATTCACGAATCAATTAGTCAACACAGACAGGAAATTAATGGGCAACTATTTAGAGAATCAATTAATTGAGGCGGAAAAGACAAACACTTGTTGGATCCGGACCCTCAATATTAGCCACGGTTAAACAGCCTGTTCATGGCAATGGAGTGTGCCGTTACTCCTGCTTGCTCTGTATGAAAGTTATGAGGATGGAATGGGGGTCGTTGTTATTGTGCCTTTGAGCAAGTAGTGTAGCTACTAGAAGTGTTGAATCGATGATCGTTGATAACATATTATGTGTGTTAACCACCACCAGGGAAGTTAAGAAGCAGCTAGCCGCAGTTAGCAGTTAACTGAAAGAAGAAGAACAGCATCGAAAATGTCTGCAAACTGGGGAGACAACGAGGCCCTGGAGCTCCTCACCCCAACCAGATGATTAACGTTTTTTCGTGTTTCTCGAGTTAGTGTTTATTCACCCCCAACAGCCAGATTACTTTTCTGTATATTATTATGTTCATTAAGGAAAGTACATTTACCCCCTGCTCCAGTCGATAATCAACATTACAGTACATAAACACCCATCAATGGTCACCTCCGCAGGTTGCTGCTGAGGACAGATTGACGTTTTGTTCCTCAAAGTTTAAACATAATCTCATCTATCGTTGGTAAATGCCTCCCGGTCAGAGCAAAATCAGATGTGGCTTTGGGTGTTTATTCCTCCAGAAGGTCTGACCCTGCACTAAACTCTTTTCTCCAGAGGTGGCTGTCTCTGAGCAGTTGAGCAGCTCCCCAACAAAACCGCAATATGTCTCTTTCTGTTTTTTTCAATTCATCCAACACTATCTTTGGAAAAACATGGGTTCAAAACCACAAATCTATTCACAGGTCTTCAACTTCACTTTTGCCTGTCAACAATTATTTAGATCAAAATGTCAGTGGTGCTCCAGCCATTCTGTTCTGACACCGTTATGAATACCATACATATTTGCAGAATTCATCTTTGGGTTGAAAAATGTGCTTAATATCATGTGAACAGCAGTGATGGTGTAAACAATGGTTCATTATTCATTTGAATTAGTCCGCTAAGTGTTACCACTACTGCCAGAGGATGTGTGTTGTGTTCATCAGTCCCAGTAGAGAATATATAATGATACAGTTCAATAACACAAGTGCCACATGTCCGTGCACTATCAGGTGCAATATTCTGCTGTTATTTGTAGCATTTATTTATATTTTTAGCAACTGTCAACTATTACATGCTGCAATATTAGTCCATATTATCTACACTGTAGTTGTAGTGTAGATATGCACATATCTTACATCTTTATAGTAGCAATTCTTCTAAATACATATATATTTGCCACATATGGCTTAATGACATTATTCTTTTAGTTATTTTATATATTATTACTTGCATATTTTATTCTTACTTACCTCTTAGTTCCTTCCCAATTTATATTTTTATTCAAATCTACTACTCTTACTCATTCTCAAATACCCTCATATATAAATATATCATGAGGTTGTAAATGCCTATTTACATGTTATTTTACATTTGTTATTTAATAGATTTAAATGCACCTTAATTACATTTTTATCAATGAAAGTGAGATATCAGAACAGTGCATCTATTCTGGGAAGACGTGTGCGTGCCTGTGTGTGTAATTCAGCCTCTAGCAAGAATTCCTCTGAGTCTAGATACAAGAACATAACATTCACAAACAGGCACAGAAAATGCCACAGAGGAAAGATAAGACCTGGATATCATGTGCTTAAAAATTAAAGCTAAAAGGACAATGAATAACAGACTTACATTCACCAAGTGGACCCCAAACAGCTCTCCAAATTAAGAGTAAAATGTTGATCTTGTTGGATGTGTAAATGTAAAAGTTTGCTAACACGTGGCTGTTTCACCTTTAAGGGTGATAATTGTATCAATGTGTTCACAACTTGGTTCGGTAGCCCCAAAGTGGCTGATTAAACAAAGTTACTAGTTACAGCAGTATTACCAGAAACAAAAGGCATCAAATGTAGAAGTACTTATTATGTAGAATGATCCCTGTCATTGTTAAAAACCTTATAAGTATTTGAATTTGTTTCTGGTGGGGTTCATTTGAATTACTTTATATACTGTTGGGTAGTTTAATCTACAACAATGTATCATAATTTATGAAGTGGTTATTTGTTTTGAATGTAAAATACTAGTGTAAGTATTAAGTAGCTATTGTGAATTGCATCAGGCAAGCAGCCATGTTGTAAACAACATCCTGCACCAGCAGCTGTGGTATAAATAGTCACACGGATCCAGCCAGGACATGGCAGCTACAGGAAAATGATTTATACTCCCTGCTCTCTTTTAACCTCCCACACACCCCACTTACACACATATACTGCAATCCCCCAAATAAACACAAATGACAAAGCCCTCCATTTCATGGGAATAAATTATTTTAATGCAAGAACCTCATCCAAAGCAAAAAAGGCATCTGACAGATCATTTGGTTTCTTCTGTTAGGCAATCACTGCTTTTATGTTGGTTCATATTTTCAGTTTTATCTGCAAGGTACAATATGTAATAAAAATAAAACTGGACTACTTCTTCATATCAAGATCGCCAGGAAACATTGAGGCCATCAAATGTTAACAGTAATCAAACATAAATCACTGTCTTATTAAAAATGCATTCCACGTACTGTCATGTGATTTTACTTAAAGACAAACGTCAGCAAAAAACAGCTTCTGTGCAATTGAAAGGGTTACATTTCAAGCATCAGCTTCCTTAGAGCACCCTGTGGCTCATTGGCTGCCAGGGTCTCGGTGGACTTCAGGGCATGGAGTGTGCAGGATAGGGGGCTGTCCTTGGCAATGGGAAGTAGCAGAGCTGAGGGGGGGAGGGTTAGAGATGATTGAAAGGGCAGGCAGGAATTGTATTGTACAGAGGTAATCATCATAAAGTGCAAAAGAGCCTCACACAAGTTGTGCCTGAGATCAAAATACACTGTATGTGTGTATGTGTTGTTGTGTATCTACCTTGGTGTGTGTGTGTGCGTGTGAGCATGTTGTGTGTTGGTGTGAGATTATATAAGGAGCCTGAGATTCAGGTTATGTATAGAAGCTCAGTTACAAGCTGCTACAGAGTAGCCCCCAGACAGGGTCAGTCTGCCAGTCAGTGTGGAGGGCTTCACATCGAGACGTCCGTACGGGATTGAAGATTATAATTATAGACAAGCTTAAGACATCAAGGGGGAAATAGAAGGGTAGTTTCAAGGGAGTGCGAGGTTTAAGGCAGATGGGGGAGAGGGAGATGGGGTTCGAGGCACAGAAACAGGGGGCAAGTGGGTAATAGGAGTGAACAGTCGGGGAATACGTTATGTGAGCATGTCCCAGAGACAGCAGCAACACAGAGCTGTCCAGCAGGCTGTCAGGCACGTGTCTCCTGTGTCGTCTCTTCTCCTGTCCTCCACCACATACACTGGAGAGAGATAAAGAGAAAGAAACATAGGATGAAAGAGTTGAGGCGGCGGTATACAGAAGAAGGGAGGACAAATTAAAAAAAGCAATTAGTGATTCCTTTTGCTGAAATTGCATAGAACCAGAGATAATTCGCAGAATTACACCATCAAGTCTTCAGCAGTGAGTTCAAGTGTAACCATGGCTGCTATGATTTTCCTCTAATTATGTTCATCATGGGAGGCACATCACCATGGTAATGCCATAGCAGCCCAGAGCCATTATCAGACAGCGTTCCAGTTGAGTAACATTATCACTGCTTTGAGGTATCATTAAACCAATGAAATGAGAGCTTTCAGAGCTATACACTCTCAGGCCCCAACAAAGTACCTCCCTTTACTTCACCTTCGGTCAATACGTCTAAATGAGTCAGGGTAAAAGATGTGGTACCAACATGTGAACGTTACCATCTGTTCAATAAAAAAATAAAAAAATAAAAAAGACAAACAGCAGGCCTAAACAAATATATCTCCCCTTCCATGTGTTGGTGATTAATCATTCATGTGGAGGGACACTCTCATCGAGCCTTTAACAACCAGGTGCAGTGACTCATGACACAGGTGACTGTGTTGCCAAGGTGACCAAGGTTAGGCAACATGTTACATTTTTCCAACCGGTCGCCGTCAGCAAGACAAACAGTGATTGTTTATATATTTGCACATGTGGTTCAGTATATAGACGGGGTCCTCCACAAATCAGAAAGTGGGTGTTTAAATCCTTTGCGAACTAAATACTGAACCACAAATTGCTCCCAATGGTTCCACTGGTGTGGCTGTGTATGTGACTGGGTGAGAATGTCAGGGGGAGCTTTGGAGCGCCGTATCACACCAGATGAGCAGGTTGGCACCTTTCATAGCAGCCACATGCGTGAATGTGTGAAGTGTTGTGAAGTGCTTTGAGTGATCGGTAGACTCAAAAAGGGCTATATTTACACAGTTAATGAACCATTTTGTTGTGTGCAGCACACATAGAGGGCAGGGAGTCCCCAATCACTCAGTGATGACAAGACCGTGTCTTTAAAGTAAGCAGGTTCCTTTCCCTCACTTGCCGCTGGCAAACCGACACATGAGCCACTGTTTTGGTTACAAAGTTTCTTTAAAACTCACCAAAACAGTCTCTGTTAGTCTTTTCACGCTTCTGAAAATCACCTAATCTGGTCTGGCCACAATAAACCCTTAATTCACCAAATTAGATGTATAAATGTTCTGGCTCTACAAGCTGCATCTCCCTGCTGCCTCTCTCCACTGTGGCTGGCACCTTAGTGCTATTGGCTTAGCTTGCAGAATAAGAGTTTGTCACTTTCAGTCGTTCTTTGGTGGCAGATCATTAAATGAAAGAACAAAAATCATCCGAAAAGAAAAAAACAACCAGCAAAAGCCAATATATTCGCAAAAGAACTGTCCCAAACCTGCTGACCAGCTGTCCTTTACATTGACCGAACTCTGATAATCACATGATAGAGTACTGGTTAAGGATTGGCCAATATTTCATAGGTGTGATTGGCAAAGGACAAAAAAGCCGGAAAATATACGGCTCCACTATGTCTCTCTTTACATTTATTTTGTTCCGTTGTCGGCTTCAGCTAAAAAAGAAATAGTTCGCCCCAAACGTCCAAATTATTAGCACACAGTGTTTCCCCTAGATTTTTTTGTAGCAGCAGTGCTCTCAGCTGGTAACCTAGCAACACTAGGGGGGTCCGGGAGCTTGCCTCCCGTAAGAAAATTTTGAAAAATAACCCTTTAAATGGTGACTACTGGTGAGATTTTTGAAGAAAAAAAAAAAAAACATTTTCAGAATTTCAGAATCAGAATCTAAGACATGAGACAAAACAGTGTAGAAGTTGCAGCTTGACAATATGTTAACCTCTTGAGCATTAGACGTTTTTACCATTATTTTCTTTATTATTATATATTTTTTATGGAAACAGAATCTGTTTCAGAAGCCAGTGGGCCACATGACATGGAAGCTATTGAGGAAAAAAAAAAATCATAATTTCTGTATATTAATATTCATATAAAATAGAGGAAGCACTAAAGTTAAATAAAAAAAATGGTGTGTCTTATTTCTCCAGTTTACCAATACAATCTGCTGCTGGTTTGAAGTCACAGGGCCAGATGACATGGAAGATAATGAAAAAACTGCAGTTATTTTGTATTAATATATTTATGCAATATTTAAGTAATTTAATGACGGTCCCTAAATCAGTGCCCAGTGGTTCAGCGTGAGACTCTGGGAGGTGAGCTAACCATCCTCCTGCTGCTCACACTGGGTGAACCTCAGTAAAGTCACGGCTGGACCGGAGTGAATATCCGGCGAATATCCAACCTAAAACTAACTTCACCCGGTTCGATGAGTCGTCTGTCAACGGTGACTTGTAGAAATTATACAAATAGCAGTAATGACAATAATAATCGATTTCAAGATAACGGGGTGTAGTGCTTTCACTGTGTGCAACTTAAATTCGCCCTCCGCCCGTGATATTAAACCGACAAAAATCATGTCTTTTTTTTCTTCTTTTTTTTTTTTGCGGCGGCGCTGAAAATCCAGCAGAATGCATATAGGAGAAACACTGACACATCAGATAACCCTCCGAAGTTCCATCGTGAATGGACTACTTGCGGAGTGACATGAAGACATGAATCTGAGGCACAAACGTTGACAGCGGTGAGCGGTCATTATGTTTACCAATACCCGACCCGTGCATTGCGCCCCGCCCCCCCCTAAAAAAAAACAGATTTGCATGATTTACGAGAGCCTCATTTTCAGGTCAGAAAAGCCGGATTTATCCGGAAGAATAACACCCCTGATATTTAAAAGTGGCAAGATCAAAATGCATCCATGGAAGGTTCTCAATAGCAGAGCAGTCTCCTTTGATCAGCCGCTCTCATCTAAAGTCACAGACGAGAGCAGTCACTCTTCACTACTTGTTTTAAAGTGGACGCATTATGTTCAATTACCGCTCTTTATTATATTCTGGGACTCCACTAGAGTATCTCTGTATGGTTCACAGTTCATACTATTGTTACCGCTGCGCAGTTGTATGCCTCCACCAACCAAGTTGTTGTTTACATCCATGTCTGTCCAGACTCATACTATATATGATAAGTCCAGTGAACAGTTTCCAGTGAGAAAGATGCTATCTTCAATTCATTTTACAAAGGAGTACAAAAGACTCATAGGAGTTTTGTCACATGATGCTACAACAACCTCCTGAGACTCATTATCAGCAAAACCAATGAGTTTGTGACGGATTACAAAGCTTCAAATATGAATGTTATGCTGTTGAATAATTGCAAGAAAAATGTTTTTGCAGAACATATGAGTAATGTTTTATTACTCTGTTGTGCCCTTTCCATAATGTTGTCAGACACCTATAACAATGTCAAAAACAACAGCGTGCAATCACCGTGAAGAATTACATTGCAGCCTCCTTTGCAGCTGCAGTGGTCTCACTCAATACCGAACCATTCTCATTCTCAAAAACTGTTGTCCCAATCAGTCACTTTGACACAAAAACAAGGTCCAGGTTTAGAAATACAGAAGCTACTCTTTTGACTTGATTTGACATCACACATTCACTGATATGTTTGGCATTTTTGCAGTCTTTGCAAGTCGTACAACTAGTCAATTAATTTGTCTATCACTCAACAGACAGCTACAATAACTTAATCATGGGCAACTATTTTGAGAAATGTTTAAGTAATTCTTTTAGCAGAAAAACCTGATGGTTCAAGACTCAACCATAAGGATTTTGTGCTGTTCCTTGTTTTACATTACAGTAAAGTGAATATCTTTGTGTTTTGGTCTGCTGGTCAGGCTAAGAAAGCAATTTAAAAACATTTCCTTGGGTTTTAAAATACTGTGATGGATATACAAATATACGAAATGCATATAACTCAATCTGGAGAGTAGATGTCAGATTAATTGATAATGAGAATAAAATTGATCATTTAAACCTTTGCTTTTTTCTACTGTGACATGTCAAAATGTCTTGCGTAAAAACAGTCTGATAGGGTGACTAACTAGAGACTGCTCTGACATGCAAGAGGGAAGCTTTGCACTGGTAGGCCAATTTAAAGTAGTATTGGAAGAAACCTCTATTTAGTTTTGACAAAAGTGATCTGAACAATGCAATAAAAATTAAAATTTTCATTGATTGTGGAAGAAATACATTGAAGAACTGCAATAGTTTTGTTATGAATATTCAAGTAAATATAACACCTAGTTGGTCAGATTTTGAGAACAATCAAATAACAAGCAAATCATTTCCACCACCTTTGTTCAGATTATCTTGTAGGAGAAATATCAGATAATGAAGAGAGCACGGCTCAGTTCTACTCTGTTAAAATAGATCATTTTCAATAAAGAGTAGCTATTAAAATGTTTATAGTGTAAAGGCTTGTAGAGAAGCCAAAAACTGTACTCAAGTAAAAGTACATCTACTTTTCAAACACAAGTACTCAACCATAATTAAAGATGCAAGTAGATTAGCTAGCTAGTGGTAGTACTAGCTCGGCTAAAACTTTCGGTCACATGACCATCACCTTGCTGGTCAAAGTGGTCAATTTAGACTCTGTCCATACTGCTCTAGTCCCAGTCTTCAGCTGTATTCAGTAGAAAAAATGCCTGGCTGCACACTAACGAATCAGATTAACAGGCTAGCTGCAAAAACAGTCAATTTATACCAGGTGAAAAATGTAACACAATGTGAAACAATGTGACAAAAGGGGAACATTTTGGTCAAGAGTATGGATTCTTTTTGAATTTATTGAGCCTTTACTACTTTTGTATACACTTTTTTCTACATATGGGACTGCTGATTTTTGCTAAACTCAATTGACACCATCCGTGGAAAATCCTGCATTCAAAAGCATATTTCCTTTCACAAGTCTACTTTATTTTTGCCTGTCAAATTGTTTTTTCAGGATAACTCTCAACACATTTGCACCAATCTCTGTTGTGTGTTACCACTCACCTGTGTTTTTGGGAGCTTCCCCATACATAGGCCCAGGAGGCGGTCCCCCCTGCCAGCCAAACTGTGGTTGTCCAGGGTACCCTTGATAAGGAGGCTGTCCTGGGCCAGGATAAGGACCTCCAGGTCCCATTGGTCCAGGAGGGTAGTTAGGGTAAGCTGGATTTGGCTGTGCCATGTTCACCGGTGGAGGGTAACCCTGAGGTATGCCCTGGCCTGGGTAGCCTGGAGCTGAGGGGGCATTGTTTGTGTATGGAGGGGGCTGCTCAAAATTCATCTCTGTTGTGGAGAAAGGCCTAAATGACAAGAAAAAGTTGTGATGATGTAAACATTTTTTTTTGCATTTTTCTCATTTTAAATAGTCTACTAAGTGTAACAACTACAGTAAAGACAGACAGAGGATGTACTGTATGTCGTGTGTTTTCACCAATGCCAGTAGAGAATACAAAATAGTACACGTCAATACAACAGTAAGTGCCACATGTCACGTATTATAAAATAGGGGGAACTTGTTTAATGCATATACTTGTAGAAGGCTTATAATAGATAATGTACCACAAGAAAATTATGTAGTTAGAGATGTAAATGCAATTTAATAAGAATAAGTACAACCTTTGGTATTGTGTGGACCATGGGAAAATTTGTGTGTGTGTGTGCGCGTGGGCGCGTGCATCTAATTCACCCTCCAGAGTCACATTAGCTAACAAATTCCTAAGGGTCCAGATACGAGAACACAACATTATCAGACAGGCAATAAAATGATGCAACTGCTTTCAGGACCAAAGAGGGCACAGTATGCCTAATCATTCAACGTGTCTTGCATCATTTAACGTCTTTGCGGTCTTATATAGCAACAACATAGCTTACACAGCCACACAGGAAACACATCATTTTATGGTTGAAGGCGTCTTGTGAGTAAACGGTCAATACCAACCCACATCAGTCTTACCACAGATAAGTTCCATTATCTGGCTTTACAAATGCTGTGAGAAGCAGGGTTCACAATGTACAGGGTGAGGCCAATCAATTGAACCATGGGAATGAGAAGGATAGACTGCAGTGGCTGTACCGGCCTGTACTGGTTGTATCTGGGCACTTGGTTTTCCTGTGCTGTCCACTGCAGCTCTGCAGCTCTTTAACTTGGCAGCCTATGTTTACTTTCTGTATGTCTGGAGACATGGCAGGACTAATATGTGTATAGACAAACACCCCATTGGACCTAATTAGGAAGAATCAGAACCACAACTGTGTCAGACACACACATAAGCAACCTTATGAACTGAGCCCAACTGGTAGCACAAAAATACATATGATTTATGGTGAAGTAAGAAAAACTTGTTGCTACAAACTTAAGTTACGTTTAGCCTAATATTGTTTTGAATTCGGCTATTAAGCTAGCTTGTTATTAGCTTAACTTTAATGCGTTGCATTTATTGGTAGCTTATGAATGGGCTATGAATATTAATATTGGGAGTAGTATTGGTACATTTTCACAACATTACTACATTTGGTAAGGCTATCAATATAATGTTGACGCTAATGTTCGGAAGTGGCATCTGCAGTCCAAAAAAATAAATTAACATTATAACCACTACAGACTTGTGTGGACCACCCATCTTTGGATAAATAGCATTGTAGTGTGTGATAAAAAGTAAGTCTTTTTAGAAAGAAGTTTCCGCCGTCCTCAGTGCTTATCACTATTTTTGTCCGACCCTTGTCAGTGGAAACAAATGCGTATCCCATTACCTTGACCTAATGTAACTTGTAGGTTATGGCACTGGGGTATGATGGGGGCAGTCAGGGAGCAATGAAAGACGGTGATTGGCTGCTGCGACAACTCACTGCTTATGGCGTCCAATCACAAGCCAGAGCGATGACCAGCTGGATGACAGGAGCGATGACTCCTGATAGAGCTTGGCGGTATGACCAAAAATGTGTATCACGGTATTTTTCAAAATTCCTACGGTTTCACAGTATATGAAGGTATTTTTTTTCATGCATAATCAGGTGTTCACAGCATTTTCTACTGGTTGAGAGAGGAATTACTAGCCCCTTTTAGATAGAAAAGACGGCATATTTGCTGCAAGGTAAAGGCGGCACTCTGTCTATCTATAAGGGAGGTGTAATGTCCCGCTCTCAACCAGTTTCTCATTCCTTTCTGCCCAAAAAGCTGCCACTGGGGTCGGCGTAAACATGTGACGTGACGTGAAGCACGAAGTTGGGTGTGAACAGTGACGTACAACATATGCATCGGAAGAAATGTGGCGACACTTGATATATTATTTAATTATAGACCCATGGCCCATATTCTCGCCTCCTAAGTCAAACACACGCCAATGTTAAACCCCTGCTATTAAAGGAACCGTGCGGCGGAGCGCCTCGTCCCCTCCGTTAGCTGCCTGAAGCAACAGACAGCTAACAGGAAGCAAGTCGAATTTGTCTTCAAAATAAGAGCTTTACATTGCACCCCATTGGAGTTTAGAACTGGGTTCTTAGCGGGGGGCTTTTAATTTGAAAGTAGAGCATTGGTAGCTTGCCGCTACAACAAGCTAGCTGTCAGCTACAGAGACCGAGGAGACGTGAGCATCTCCAGGATCTCAGCGGCTTTCCAGTTGCTCATCTTGACGTCTGCGGATTAAGTCATGATAAGCAATGTCTATCCTATCCATCTTCACCGTAACATAACACCAGAGCACTACTGTTTACCCTTGCAGTCGCACCATGCCTGTTTAGCAGCGCAACATTGAAAAGGGTCCGGTCTGAAACAGTGTCGCGTGGCGCAGCGTAGCGTTCCGAACGTTGTGTAATCAAATACACCGGTATGGCGGTATATTAAAAATTCATATCATAACGAAAATATACACCGGTATTCGGTGTGAACCGGTATACCGCCCAGCACTAACTCCTGATTATCTGATTTGATACAAGATTGAATCGGTCCACATCAGATTTGAATGAACTCATGGAAACTATTAAATACAATATCAACATCTTTTAAATAAAACATATTTGCAAGCGTTTGTTTCACAACATCATTCTAATTTTATTCACCATACAACAGCAGACCTGTTTGGGTGAGATGTATTACTGGTTTTCTCCCAGTAGATGTCAGACTGTTTCAAGTATATTCTTCTCAGATGTGCAGGTGGTTGCTGCTTTGGCTTTTAACAAGCAATGCATTGTTTTATTTGGGTGGTTATGTGTAGGCCAAGGTATTTGACATTTCATTTTTCTTTGGCAATGCACTTCATCACATCACATGCCCCTCCAAGAGGCACTCAAGACACGGCATAGGAGGCGCACTTAAGTCACATGATCCAAAATTTACATTATGACTGTGTTGCTTGTCCAGAGGAAATGCTTAACAATTTTCATACTGGTTTTCCCTTCTACTTGGAAACACAGACACACAAACGTCACATAAGTGTGAATATCAAATCATCACACATTGATATTTTGTGTGAGACAAACACGGGAAAGAAGACTTAAGAAATGCTTTCTCCTGATGCTGCCACCTATCTGTTTTAATGTTTAACCCATTTAATAAATGCAATAAACATCTGCAATCAGTTGAGTGTCTGAAGGTTATATTTTCTGCTCTAAATCTATTAAGTAAGAAGTTATCATTTCCCGACAACTATAGCCTCTGATTAGGTCGGGGTCCACCATTATCCTCGTGTTAGCCTCCATCACTGGATTTGCTCATGTAGAACAGACATTACAAAGGATATTGTGCCAGTATCTGTGTAGGCCTCCGAGGATTCCTCAGTCACGTTGTGCATTTACACTATAAACATCCAAATAGCACTCCAATTCCTTTCTGCTCCGCCACTCCACCGACATCCAATCTCCTGCCTCTAATAAAGAAATGCAGTAGCTGTAACAGCAAACCGAATTGTGTCATGAGACATTCCCTGCACTGATAGATAAAAAACGGATGCCAATGCATTAGTAACACTTGTTATCTGTGCTGGAAAAAATTACATTGTCTTTATTGGGTTCAAAGTATAACAGCAATGTTTTTAATCTCTATGATCTAGTAATAATATTACTGTGCCAACAAGTTTTATGGTTGGCTCTTGGGTCGCCCCTACCTAATTTCTAAATACAATCACAGTGTAAGATTAATAAACCCAAAGGGAAATGTCTCAATTACTACCTCCTGCTTTAAACATCAGCAATAACCTTCTGTGTGCAATGCTTTTCAAAAGATGGTTGGACGTCTCTTTACCTGAACACGTCCTTAAAGCCACTGACAGATGGCAAGGCCTCTGTAACTATGGTTACCATGTTCCAGAAAGAGCACAGTGGTCCCTGGTGATTTGTTTTTCGTTGTACCTTTAGGCAATGAGGACTGGTAAAATAACACAGTTATCAGATCTCTCTTTCTCAATGTTAACAGGAAGGCTTCTGTGATGGCTGTCGCACCTTTGTTTCGCTCATGTGTGACGAAAGAGTGTTACCTTACTGCTTTCAAAGACAGCTTACAAATAATCAGTAATGTGAAACCAATAAGGGTGTCTCCAGCAGCATATAAAGGACACACAGTATTTGTGTATTCTTATTGTACAAGTGCGTTCATTTGCATGTGTGTCATTTGTTTTCCCCAACGTCGGACTGTGTAAGCTAAAACGATGTTTCCACAACAGAATCATGGTGATGATACACAAACACACACACATGGACAGAGCACCACACGTCTCTGAATCCATTAAATCCATTTGTACCTAATGGTAATATTGACATAAGGAGTGAAAGGGCGTAGTCAGTTCGCTAATGTGTGATTATGACAGGAGTATATAATATTATATATTAAAAAAAAGCCTCTAAAATGGTGACAATGTAATTAAAATGATATCTCTGTAGGCAAAGAAAAGAACACAACAGGGCACATGATCAAGTAAATCTAAATTAAACTCTGTAAAACCCACTCAGTGGTGCTAGTACCAACTGTGGTTAAGCTGATATACAGTAAATGCCAATGTTGTGGTTATAGATTAATTGTATAATAATGATACTGGGAGAACTATATATTAGTTTGAACAGGAAATGTACCACTTAAATTAACCCTATGTAATGTCAATATTTAAAAAAGGTAAGAGATGAAAATAATACATACATAATAAATTAAATTATTTTTCATCCCTAAATGTATGGCCTTTAGAGCCTTGCTCTTTAGGCAGGTGTAAAGAACAAGGCTGTGTTGGCCTAGTTTACAGAGAGACACAAGCGCTTCATTTAATTGAGACTGCGCTTACTTAGGCTGAGCTATACATGCAGCTGTGTTGCCTGGCAAGTTGTGTTTACCTTCTTCACATCTGGAGACATCGCAGGAATAATAGGTTTATAGGATGGCACCCCACCAGAGCCAAGTCACGACAAAAAAATGATTCCACAAAAAAATTACAATTCACGGCACAGGAAGAAAAAAACCCTTGTTGCTACAAGCTAAAATGATAGATAGCATCATGATTGCACTAGCTATTAAGCTAGTTTGTTAGCTAAAACACCATATTAGCCTTCATACGTATTAGTGGCCTATGAATATTTACATTGGTAGTAGTAGCAAACAGGTGCATTTTTCACATGATCAATTATCAATATAATGTTTAAGAAATATTAAAAGCTACTAACAAGGGAAGTGGCCCCTGCAGGCCACAACCCCCAACCGTAGCCCTGTTAAGGTTTTTCCTGCCCCCCCAAGTTAATGATGACTCGGCTCCTAAACACATTAAAATAGAGAAGTTACGGACATGAGTGGACAGCCTACCTTTAAATAAATAGTGTCCTGGTGTGAGGTAAACAGCAGCGATGTCTGTTGAGAAAGAAGCTTCTTCTGTCTTCACTGTTAATCGCTATTTTTAATTTTCTTTTACCGCAATAAGCGACCCTCTTGTCACCAGAAACCCAGTGCGTATCGCGGTTTGCGGGACGTGATGTCATTTGTAAGCTACGGCACGGGGAGTGCTGAGAGGGCAGCTGAAGCCGTGATTGGCTGCTGCGGCTGCCCGCTGCTCGGTGCGTCCAATCACGAGCCACAGCGATGACCAGAGGGACGTCGGGGGGAAAGCGTTGACTGCTGATCACCTGACTTGATAAAAGATTGAACAGGCCTACATAACCCTGTTAATGAGGAAATACGGAGGTGGGGGAGGGTAGCACACCTCATAAACTGAGATGAGTGACCAATAAACGTTAATCATTACTTAGTGACTGTATTTGTTTCCCCCTTGGAATTTGATTTCAGATTTCTTATAAGCTAATGGAAACTTTTAGCTGATAAACAAATAAATGTGTATAAAAATTAACAAGCATTTTGGAGATCATGTTTACTGCATCCTTGTGTTTTTAGCTGTGACACACACAGCAGACCTGTTCGGGTGTATTGCTGGTTTTCTCCCAGCAGATGTCAGTCTATTCCCAGTCTATTCTCCTCTTAACTGCTGTTCTGCCTTTTTAAAGGGCGACCGGTTGTGTAAATGTTGTGTTGTTGGGTATTTGACATTTGTTGTGTTTTAGTTTTGATATGGAAATGTAATGATCAGCAACACCTGCTGCTCAAAGAAGGCCCTCCGCTGTAGATCCAGCACACGAAGAGCACTTGATTTAAAAAATGTATAGTTTTTAACTATCTTTTTCTGTCAACCAAAACACTTACAAGACTTGAATAGTTTTCTTAGAAAGAGTGTTACAATAATAATGGTGCATAGCTTTGTTGGGGAAGGTTCAGCTTTCATTTCATTTTAAGGACAGTTTAAGACAAAGCGACTGAATGCCTTTAAACTAATGCAGTCATTGGCAATTATTGGGTCTATAAGGTCCAAACACTATGTCTGAGCAATTTTTAAGATTTGTTTTTCTTCACAGAAGAGTAGTATATCTGAGTGAGCCTGCTCGGTTTCTGTTATGACAAGTCAGAGCTGTGGCTCTGGGGCCTCTCTGCACATGTCGGGCTTTAACTCAGTGCCAGTGCTCTTTTTTAGATGAGCGGCGACGGGACACCTCACAGACAGGCTGAAGCGCACGTGCACACATATATAGTGCATGTACATATGCAGCACATAAAAGCCAGTGGTGGAAGAAAAGTAAAAGTGGAAATACCACCGCTTAAAAATACTCCATTACAAACAAAAGTCCTGCATTCAGAATGTTACTTAAGGAAAAAAAGTGTTATCAGCAGAATATGCCACAAGTATCAAGTACTCATTATACTGCAGAGTGCCATCTGTAAGTGTGAAATAATTATATAATATTTGATGGTAATCGGGCTTCAGCTGCTTTACCACTTTACGAGATAAGACTTGTATGTATATTATCAATCTGTAAAGTACAAAGTCACTACAGCTGTCAGGTGATCCATATGATCCATATGTACTGTGCATACATACGAGGAGTCATATAGCTGGTAGACAGGGCTGTGAAACTTGGTTTCAGTTCCTCCATCAGACATGACATGACATGACTTCAGTATGAATATAGCAGCATAGCGGCAGAGAGCCAACATGACAGCTGCCATTGACAGCGGAACTTAAAAGGAAATGGTCTCTATTCTGCAAGGTGATACCAGAGTGTGAAGCAACATGGGATGAGGCTTGCACAATGAGTATGTACAATAGGCAGCTTATGTAAACAGAGTTGTAGACCAGTGGTGACCCCAAAAAACAAGAACCTGACTATTGACAGATGCAGTACATGGTAAAGTATGTTACAGCAGAGTACAGAGATCTACATTATACATGGTGTTGGTGAAATGCACTGTTGCTGGGGACATACTCTATCTTGTAACAGCCTTGCAGCGAGTAAGAAGAAAACACTTTCAGGGTGGCGAAGTTGCAACTCTTACTCGGATTGCCTTGTACTTGTTGCCTTCGTTGCTTGGTTTGGTTAGGTTTGGGCATGAGATGTGAGATTGGTCAGGGTCAGGGTAAAAATATCAGGGTAAGCCAGGGTATTCACCACGCTGTGCTTATGCTCTGGCTAGGTTTAGGAACATTAACCACTTTGTTAATTGGCTTATCATACTGGTTTTGGTCGTGGATGGAGACGGGCTTTCCCATGAAAAAAAGTCGCTATGGGTCGAAATTGAAAATGGCTGGAAATATCCCCAGGTGTCCTTTAAAATATCCAGTGCTGTGACTCGTACTGCGGACGACTGTTTGGCAGCCATCACCTCCACCTCCTGATGTGGAAGGTGGCTGATAAGCATTTAATGTGAATGTGATATGCCACAACGGGTACAAATGTCAACCCTGGATGTATCCTGGCAACTGGGCTGTTCTACCATAGGCTTTATCCTAAGATTGAGCCAAATACATGGTAAATCAGCGTATTCTGCATTTTCATTCTGATTCTTGGGAATTTGGATAAAACAGGAGCCTAAATAGAAAAAGTAATGTTTTTTTTATTCAACAAACATATTTTTGTATTAAAAGAGACCATTACTTTAATAACTCAACAGCACTGAAGAAACATATTGTAAGCATATTCATTTAAAACAAATGAAATGCCCTCTGACAGTGGCCTCATTACAACATACAATTCCAAAATGTATACAACTCAAGTCAATGGCTTCTTGCTTATCAACTTTATTTAACTATTTGGTCCAAAAAATAACAATCCTGAGCACTGTGATAAACATAACCCCCAAACCCTCAAGGAATATAAGGTAAAATTAAGCAATATCATTATTAAAAGTACCCCATCCCCATATCATCAAATATCAAATCATCATAGTAAAAAATAAAGTCATCACCAGTAGAAATAATGTACAATGCATCACTGACATCCTCTTAAACTGTTATCTAGTGTCCCCCACTCATAAAATAATACATTATATTCTTCTGTAAACTGAACTGTACAAGGGATATTGTATACTATGTGCTATGTAGGTAGGTAGTAGGTGCACTATGTGCATCCCAAATGACGTAAGCCAAATCAACATAGCATAATAGTGAATTGAGAGAGAGTGAAGGCACCCCTCATCCCCGAGGGTTGGACGATATGGAAGAAATATAGGAGGAATTACATAGATAAAAATATAAAAGAGGTTAATGATTATGAATTAACATTACAGATCAACAATTATATTCTAGCATCTGTTGAGGACCATTTGGACGTTTTTGTCACCGTCAGACAGAAAACCTGACAGTCATGACGTCTGACGGTAGTGACAAAAACCTACTCTTTCACATGTCATGCATGAGTTGTTCACATTAGCCATCTTGTTTCCCCTCTGTTGCTAGCTACTTCAGACCTCTTCTCAAAAAGTAAACCATTATGTCATAATCTAATATTTTCTATACAAAAGAGACGGTTGACATGTTATGGTTGTGACAGTAGCAGTGTCCAAAAATATGAACAAGTTTAAGAGAAAACCGCAAACTTACAGGAGCTCGAGTGATCTTGAAGCATGCAGTAGAGCTGAAGGTTTGAAAATGGGGTCCTCAGGAATGTAGTTGACCTTGAAGTTGCCTGATTTTATTGCTTTTTATAAATATCTGACGGTGGTGACGAATATGTGGGACACATTTTGAGCAACCACAAAATAATTGTAAATATTGTTCAAAACTCACTGTTTGTAGTTTTTAATACATATTACAATGTACTCTTTCACGTGATAAAGATATTATTCAATTGAATTATTACTTTTTGTTTTTTTAATCAAGTTGAAATGATTATCTCCTATCCGAGGACAACTGATTTTGTAGGCAATGGGCCAGCATATGATCATTAAATTAATAAAAAATAAAAAATAAACCTATAAAAGAACCTTACATATGTGCAAAGGACCCCCTGATTATAACCTTGATTCTTTTTATTCATGAAAATGTTATTAA
>OMLP01014798.1:0-11955 GCA_900302685.1 Spondyliosoma cantharus
CTTTTTTTTTTTTTTTTAGACCGAATCTGGCCCAAATCTCAACAACCAGCAACTGAAAACGCTGGAAGTGTTGTTGCTGAAGCTGAATAGACCAGATATAATCAGTAAATGTGAGAGATAATTGTGATGGATATTGAACATTTTTGGTGCTTTGCCTCAGACAGTTACTGAAAGTCTGACCTGAGAGCTGATCTTCAGCAGGTACAGCTGCACTTGTCTGGTTGTAGGGAATGTAGTGCCAAACCAAAGGGCCGTCTGACGTCAATGTAAAGCGCCAAAAAGCACCTTCTTAACGGTGGCTGAAATGCATCCTCCTGTCGGTGCCTGTTAGCAGAAAAATGCTCTGCTTCCCTGTCGGTGCTGCACGCTGCTTCTCCACACGGGGGGAGAGCTGACGGTAATACAAGACCGGGGATAAGTATCTCATACAACCCCACATCGAAAGACCCCGCCGATCCCTTTAAGTTATGTGGTGACGAAGGCCTCTAGTGTCACTGAGGGTAATGGTCAGTTAGATCTGGATACTCAGTCATGCTCCCAGCTTTGTGCAGTACTACACTGACGAACTCCCACACATGTCATCTCATGTCATCGCTGCTGGTGATGAAGTCCCGCCCCCTGCAGGTCACCATCACAGCACTGGGCAGCTCCGTCAGTGACAGACTGATACACCTGAGTGTGTGAAGGACAGGTATCACAGGACCATTGTACAATATTATGTATATACAGCTCTTACCTTTTTATTATATTGTTATTTTTACTATTATTATTTATTGTAAAATTACTGCCCCTTGGCTGCTGTGACACAGAAATGTCCTCGTTTGCGGGACATATATTTTAATTCTGATTGTGATAGAGCACCACTGTAGATGGGACGTCTGTAAATCTGTTTACATCTCACACTGCAAACAAGATCAATTCAGACTCTTTCTATTCTGATTTTTTGGATCCATTGAGGTTTTAAATTAGTTTAAATTTTCCTTGAGCCCAAAGAGACAAAATCTGTGAAGTCTATGGTCAGAAGGCAGAAAACTGTTTTGGCTTATGCACCAGACGAGCAGTCCTCACTGGACTGACTAAGCTCCATCTTTACATTCCTGTAGTTTATAATGAATCAGTATGAGCTGGTGTGTGTTCTGGTGTCCGTGCTGACGCACCATGCTGGGCGGGCTGTGTGGATCCTGGTCTGCCTCTGTTTGATCTGCTTTGACTGTTGCAGACAGCCAGTAGACAAATCTGAAGCAGAAGAGCCTCCGATTAGACACACAGTGACATCACGAGAATGTACTGATGATCTGTTGAGCATCTGTAACAGAATGTACATTACTTTAGAATAAATTAAAATAGATTTAGATTTAGAATTACAAAGTTAAAGTTTAAATGCAAAACTAATGACACAGAAATATAAGTTAGTGCTCAAATACTTTGAAGTCTTGTAGAGAAAATATGTCAGAATGTAAAGAATGTCAGATTTGACTTTTAATAACATATTGATCTTTAGTTTCTATGTATGCTAGACCAAACTGTAGAAGTGGAGTATGGTAGTTCTTAGATTCCAGTGCAGTCATTTGAAAGTTAAGTCCAATAATCACTACAGGCTATTAATCTTTTCACAGCGTCAGCAACAAGCCGACACTGTGTCCACTCCAACATGAATGTTACTGCTGCAGCAGGCAAACACTGCACACCGCTGCACAAAACCTTTAACATGCTCACGGGAGCTTCAGACCGACAGCCTGCAGCAGCCAGCGCAACTTCACAGATTACTGGAGAGAAAACGAGCAGACAGTGAAGAGTTAGCCTCAGCCTGGTGTTTGGGTGGAGAATTATAATGTTTGAAGATAATTATTCCAAATGTGTGACAAAACAGGCCTCTGGGTGGCTTTTTCAATTTCAAAGGTTAGTGGAATCACCAGATTTACATTTGTTAAGGCTCCCATAATAAAAAGTAGGCCAACTTATCTGTATGGGAGGGTGGAATAAAGAGCAGGAAGAATCCTGACTGTTGATGATGTGAGACCTCTTCAGCAGGTGCAGAAACAATTAAAATAGTTATTTGATTAAATAAACAGCTCACTGTTCGCCTGATAATGAATGGTATGAGTCAGTTATTGGGGATTATTACCACACATTTTCTGCTTCCTGTTTGCTTTTGCTCTGTCTCATATCATCGTGAACTAAATATCTTTGGGTTGTGAAGGTTGGTGAAGGTGTCGGCTTTGGAACATTGCTGGCGCTGCTTCCTCGCTGCAGAACCTTCACAAAAACTGTCTGGATTGAAAAAGTTCTTTTTGCTTAGTTTTCCCTCTTTTTCTCAGGGAACATTTCAATGTGTGGTGTGTGTAAGTTGTGTAAACCAAATCTTTATAAGAGAGTCAGTGTGCACTGGAGGAAAGCTGTAGAGTCCAGAATTGATTTGACGTGTTGTAATGCGCTCCGTCTGTGGACTGTCCAATATGATGGATTATAAACTGCAGCAGGTGTCAAGTCTCTGCCATTAGAGTTTCTCTGTGTGAAAAGTGCGAAGAGTGTTTGTCTGAATAAAGCCTGACCGGCCGGGCCGATACTTATATATGGGTGGTAAAATGTTCTGATCGATATATGAGCTGATATACACACTTTTTCTTTAATTTGAATCAGTTACAGAATACCCAGGCACATGAGTTTAAAGCAACAAGTGAACTTGGGAGAGTCGAGTTCCTGCAGAGAAGAAGAAAACCTTTACGGCACTCCGTCACACACCACCATCTGTCTCGTGAAACTGGATCTTATTCTATTGCGAAAATGTCCTCCAGCTGCCGAGGGTCCTGATGGACAGGTAGCTTTCCGTGTTGCTAATGTCACCAGTTTCTGCTGCTAACTGAAGTTGCCATTAGCTAGTTAGCTCAGGAGCTTTGGACCACCAGGTGGGGGAGGTTTAGTAAGGAATGCTAGCGGGGAATGGCGCCAGAATGGGCAGAGCTAGGAAAGCAGGTATCAGAACCGTGCTGATGAGGGCGCTGACAGAGGAAGCTAACCTACATATGGATCCCCACGATGACTTCCATACAGTGAGGAAGCATTATGTTCATATACAGTTGACCCCACCCGCAGATTCTTCTCGTCCAATCCTCGAGGGCTGCCACCTGCTCTGCAGCTAACCTAGCCATGGGCTAATAAACTGACAGTAGTTAGCTACAGTTGAGCATAGCTAACACACTGCAGCAATACTAATTCTGTTCAGATTTCACAGATTACACCTTTAAGATATCTGAATTAGTATTGTGAGAAAAAGGTGTGTGCATCTCTAATAATTTGCACATCAAGAAATATGTTTTGAATTTAAACAAATATCGACCTACAGATTTTCTGTTGAACTTGTGTAACGATTTGATGTCACTTACATTAAAGCAGCCAATTGGCCAGATGTTTAACAATCACACACTACACTGTGTGTGTGTGTGTGTGTGTGTGTGTGTGTGTGTACTTATGTGAACAGTAGCTCTGCTGATCCTGACTGATCCTGAGTATCCGCTGGCTTGTGACACAGTGTCTCGGCTGTTCATGTGGCACTGAGGCACAATTACTGAAGCATGACAATAAAATGCAGAGCATGAAATTAACTGTGGCTCCCCCCACAACACCACCACCTCTTTCTCTCATCCCGCTTTCATTTTTTTTTTCCTCATTTGACATTGACTCCCATATTTTTCCTATTCTTCTCATATCACAGTGAGAGAAAAAAGCCCAGTGAGGGCTTACGTCTACTCTCGGCTGTAAAAGATAACAAACGGCTTGTATTTTTCCCACCTTGTTGTATTGCTGTTGGGCTGTGTTAAAATAAATGACATTTTTAATACGTGGAGCAGCAGAGGGACCGGCGCTGAGCCTCAGTCTATTTAGATACTATACATTCTGTATCGTTGTATTAAATGCTGGAGGATTTCTTGTGAATGGCTTTGCTAACTCCTCAGGCGTCGCTGCTATAATACATTGTAGACGAGGCCTATTGAGTGCACGGGCTTAAATCTGTACACAAACACACACATCAACACACTGTTCCCCCTCTCCCCTGTGACAGGCGGCGAGATGTGCCTCAGTGAGCTGAGTAACGACCTAATCATGAGCATCCCAATAATAAATAGGCCTTGTTCATAGTCCACTAATCCCAGTCATTTAGCCCTGGTGTGGCAGCAGAAATCAATTACTGCAGCTGAGCTCCCAGTATAGGACCTGCTGTCTGCTGTCCAGCTGCACCCAACACACTCACACCTTCAACTCCAATTCAATATCAATCAACTAAAGAAATCTGAGAATCAAAAACACACCAGCTCAAACGATTTGGCTCTATTTTATTCAGACTGTAGATGAATAGCTGTGTTAAGTCACCTAGTTGTGTAACTGACCTGACTCATGTCACGTAACCTCTGCAACAGAAGCACTTCACTTGCATTAACGTTAGTTGTGTTGTTCACGCACATGAACTAACTTACATAACATAACTTACAAATGAATCGTTGTTGGTGACAGGAAGTGAGCCAGCGTGTGACTCCACCCAGTGCCCTGACTGACTGCAGCACTACAGGTGTACCTACAGCGTCGACACGACCAGCTGCTGACTCAAGTCGTTAACATGAACACCTCTGCCATTCCTACCGTCCACCCCGTAGGAAGTGAAAGTGGCATAACCAAAGATGCTATCCTGTTGAATTATGGGAACTGTTGGCTCCAGTGTTTTTGTGACTTGAGCCCTACAGGAGCAGACGTTGAATATCTGGGCCTCTCCTGCTCAGGGCTTGACCTGCCTTTTTATAATCCATCTCTTGTGATTCTCTTAATCTAATGGAATTGATTTACTACGTCACTTCTCTACACCTTTTAAATTCTATTAAATTATGACTGATCTTTATCTCAATTTCCTTCTCTCCTTTATCATCTCTGCTGTGCCTTTACAAAGCGACTTTTGATCTTACATCGCACTTATATAAGTGTTGAATATGAATCAAAAGTTTAACAATAAGAACAACATTTTTAATTGTACGCACGTTTGAGCTGCTGTCGGCCTTCGTTTGCTGACATCATGCTTTATTGAGAATTAGATCTTGTCAAGTAACTGTTGCTCAACCCTGTGATTCTATGTAGATGATGTAGATTGATTAGATTTGTATAGAATTATTAAATAATATTACAATAAAATAAAAAAAGATTGTAATTAAGTTGTCTACTTGAAAAGTATTTTATCAGTAGTTTGGTAGAGTTGTCTGTTTTGCTCAGAATCAGAGAATGAAGGTGGAGTGATTCCTAAAAAACAATTTGCCATCTGTGCCTAATGGCATCGAAAGGCTGTCCAGCGACCTGCGCTGCAGGGAACTGACCCGAGGGCCAGCGCTTTAATTACATACGTCAAGAGAGACCAAGTTAAAAAGAAAAAAAAATTAACAAGAAGCCAAGCACCACTTTGAAACTGCCCTCATCTAAACCGTAGGGCTTTTCGAAAAATGGAGTAGGATATTATTGGATCGTATCTGCTGATAACGTACCAAACTGTTTTGAAAAAAACTTGATGTTCAATCAGCATGTTCTTAGCCTTGGCAATAGAAGACCTGAAACAGTTAATGTCATGTCATTGTCCGTAACTGCTTCATCCCTTTTATGGGGTCGCGGGGTTTGTTGCTGGAGCCAATCCCAGCTGTCTCCGGGCGAGGGCAGGGTACTCCCTGGACAAGACGCTCATCGTAGGGCCCTCACTGATAGCAGAGGCCGCCATGCAAGGTGCACATGATTTGGGGTTCAGTATCTTGCTCAAGGACACAGCTCATCTCAGCCCAGCCCGGAGCCGGGATTTGAACCAGCGACCTTCCAATCACTAGCCAACCTGCTCTACCCGCTGAGCTACAGCCGCCCTACAGTTAAAGTGGCAGGTGATTTTTGAATCAATAATTGATTCTGAATTTATGTAATCATCATCAAGCAACTCTCCACTCGCCCTAGAGAAGCGGTTGGGACCGTGTTGTTTGATGTGTGAATGAGTTCTGATCCATGAAGGCCGGCTCTGGATAGATGATGTGGATCACATGGGTCACGATGGCGGCGTACATCGGCTTGTTGCTGGGATCACGTGTAGTTGTCCAGAAGATGAAAATATCAGCAGACAAAATGTTACTTGGGAAATATGCCAAATAAATAAATGAATTGACAGCACATTAAATATGTTTGTGTGATCTATGAGACGTTGCCAAGACAGCTTTCATAGAAACTTAAATAGAAAAAACAAACTTTTGCACAATATATTTATTCCCTCCATCGTCTGATACCAGAACCAGAAGAATGTATAAATGGACACTAGAGTGAACTGGCTGTATGAACACAGTGTCAGTGGTCACAGAGAGCAGGCGAAGGCTGAGCAGGTTGAACAGAATCAGTCGAGTGCTGTGTGGCAGTGAAGTGAAGACGCCCTCCGTCATCTTTAACTTCATCAGCAATAACTCATTTTAAATGTCAGTGTAACAGATCAAGCAGCCGTTGTCATTAGCCTGTATTTCTTTGTGATTATAAAATAACGATTTGATTACTGCTACAGCACGGCAGCTTGGATGACATTTGAGCTGTGATTAAATCACTTGGCTATCTTTTCGTCATTCCGTTTTGACAATAAAAGCAAAAAAATAAATGTAAATGAGAGAGGCCAGATTTTGAATCAGCTGCATTAAAACACAATATAAGTGAAGACGACCTGCAGTGACGGATCAGTGTCAACTAGAATACATGCAGGTTTTTGTTGTTCTAGTTAATGATGGTTGAATGTTATCTCTCAACTCACCAACAGAGGCGTCCACCTTTATTTTATTCTATCTTACCAGAAAGCAGAACTACTGTAAAGTAAAATGTCACACTGATGAATGATAAATACTCTCCGGTTAAGAAGGTACCTTTTTATAAAACTGAAACCAAGGAGCAAATACTGCACATTAAAATACAGTATAGTTTAAGCTTCCCCACAGCTCCTCTGGTAGTCTAGATGAAAACTTCTGCCAATCAAATAAAAGGGTCCAAGAGCCGTTAACTATTTATTGATTATGTAATGGTAGGATGATACCCACGTTACAATATCTATCTATCTACCATGATAGATAGATAGATAGATAGATAGATAGATAGATAGATGGATAGATAGATAGCTTTATTAATCGAAGAGGGGAAAGGGAAGGGAAAGAAATATAAAGTGCACAAAAAAAAACGACTCTTAAAGCCAAAAGGTAAATACAGGAAAACATAGCTAGATATTCACAGTACGCTTCCTGACAGGGTTAAGCTTCAGTTAGTACAACACAGTCTGGTGACAAGGCAAATATTAATTTAGATATTTGAGATATTTGGGAGGCATGCTATGCAGGGCCGAGATGAAGTCGATGTGGGTAGATTAAAAACGAGACGCGCTGCAGTGTTCTGGATACGCTGCAGTTGTAGTAGTCCAGGCAGGAGATGACCAGCGCTTGGCCCAGGAGTTGAGTTACGTCCCTAACCCTAACCTAACCCTTGTTGCCATGCAAGGTGCCAACTGCTCATCAGGAGCAATTTGGGGTTCAGTATCTTGCTCAAGGATACTTCGACATGCAGCTAGGAGGAGCCGGGATTCGAACCAGCGACCTTCCGATTACTTGACGACCTACTCTACCTCCATGTTGTAGGATCAGACCACAGCGGTGATGTTGGGGGTGCAGGACAGTCTGTAGTCTGTACCCAGGTTCCTCGCAGTCGTCGAAGGTGAAATGTGACGTCCTCGACAGTGACTGACAGGTCCATGTGAAGGCGGTCTTTCCCCGGGATGAAGAGGAGTTCAGTTTTACTAAGGTTGAGTTTGAGGTGATGTGCAGCTGTCCAAGCAGAGATGTCTGCAGACATTCTGAGATGAGCGTTGCAACGTGGGTGTTGGAAGAGGATGAGGGAAAAAGAGAGGAACAGTTGGGTGTCTTCTGCATAACAGTGGTAAGATAATCCATGTGATGTGACTGCAGAGCCTAGTGATCTAGTGTATACTGAAAACAGAAGCAGTCCTAATACTGAGCCTTGAGGGACACCAGTTTACAGAAAACAGGGTTTGGACAAGGAGTCGTTCCATGTGACCTGAAAGGTGCGGTTTGTCAGGTATGATGCGAACCAGGTTAGAGCAGAGTCTGCGATGCCGAGTTCAGCCAGAGTGGAGGGGAGGATTTGGTGGTTGTCTATGTCAAACGCAGAAGATAAGGATGGATAAGTGGGACGAGGTTCTGGCGGCACCGAGTGACTCGTCACTGTGAGGAGGGTTGTCTCAGTGGAGGAGGTTATTTACTGAAAGATAGCAGGACAGTTGGTCGTAGAGTTCCAGGGTTTAGGGGGAGTAAGATGCAAATTTACATTCACGGCTGCCACATCAGGAGCAATTTGGGGCTCAGCATCTTGCCCAAGGACACTTTGTAATGCAGACCTGGGGAATTGAAGACATCGATAACAAGACACTGGCTCTACCACTGAGCCACAGCCACCCTGATGATGTACATGATCTGCTGCGTGTTCATCATGACGATGGACACATGAGGGGAAAAAACAGAAAAGGCAAGTTCGTCCACTGGCAATGTGAACATAGATCTTAGCCGATTATTAGCTGAAATAAATTTGTGTACACACCAATTTCAGTGTAAAAGCACTATAACTGCTTGCAAATTTTTATAACTGATCATTATCATTTTTTTTTTAGCCAGTTAAAAATCTACACTACCATTTGAATGGTAACAACAGTTGGATCGCTACAGAGACTCAGATTGTGTTGTGTCTCAAAGCTGTCAACTGAAACTAAAGGCTGAACTTTTTGTTTGTCTTGTCTCGATGATGATGATTTGTTACTGTATGGATGAGCTCAAAGACCAACTTTATTCATTTGTCCTCAACCTTTAATTGCGGCGCAGCCATTATCCTTCAGCCAGTGTCTGCACTCATAAATTTTCATTTTTGTTACTGCGCAGGGCGTCTGCAGCAGACCACTTACATTTGTCCAATAATATGAACACAGCTAGTTCCCATGAAGTCACAATCAACATGTAAGTGTTTTTATCATGTCTTGCCCAGCATCTCACCTATATGCCAGTATCAGGCCCAACAACTACAAAAAAGTAACCTTTTTGTTATTCGTCGTATTGTAGAGTTTGTAATTTGCTGGAAAAAGATACAAAAAAAAGTAGATGAATCATCCTGCACCGTGGGGTGGATACACATTCTTTGTTCCAATAAACGCTGTATGAATTTTTATGATGCAGCCAAGGATGTTTGAAAAGGATGCCACCAGAGCTACTGTACCTGCTGCTAACCAGCAACCTCTGGTTAGCAGCAGCTAGCTCCGGTGGCGTACTCTCACTGTATGCAGCCTCTGAGAACAACATAGGCTAGTTTCAGCACCAGGGTGATTGATAGAGGTGCATTTCCTTATGGGCAGATACTGATAGCTGTGCTGCTAAAACAACCAGTGTTAGTGGTCCTACCTGCTGCCAATCAACACCCACAACAAAACATGTAACTAATCTGAAGCAAAGGACACTCTGCTAGTATTATAAGAGCCTGAAAGTAGAATCCCTTTTCTATTCTTTTAATCACAGATGGGTTTTGTATCCATAATTGAGTCTAACTCAAATGGTGCCACCTCTATGGAGGCCTGAACATCTGAGTAATCTTCTCCTCGCCTGCCTAGTTTATGTTTACAGAGTTTTTGATCAGACAATTCTGAAATTCTACAAGCTGAAGTGTAAACTACCATTTTAGCATGAAAATGGTCAAAAGTTAATCCAGTTACAGTCCAGTATGTTACACAATGAAAGCATTTCAAGGTTCCTTCTTTCCGTCCTTCACAGCTTTTCTTTCTTCTCCTTACTGTCCGTTTACCCACTCCACCTTCTTCTATCTTTGTCTTTCTCCTCTCTTACGAGCCTTCACTCCCTTTCCCATTGCACACCACCCATCAGTGTACACACACACACACACACACACATACACACACACACACACACACACACCCCCCTCCAGCTTTTTATTTACTGTCCTTGCCAACTGTGTGAAGAGGATGAGTGTGGAGATACCCGGAGGCCTTCTGCAGCGAGCTCCTGTGTCTCTGTGTTGTCCCACAAATTAACCCGTGTGTCTAATTCACTAACGGTCGATTTGATTGGATGCTGCATGTGTGGAGATGGGGGGCGGAGGCCAGCGTCAGCCTATCCCAGAGCAGCGTAGCCCTCAGGCTGTCAGCGAGCAGCATTGCCATGGTGATGTCATGCTCTAGCTGCGAGCCCGCCTCCATCGGACAAACCATGCTGATTACTGGAAGAGAGCGCAGAGAGGAGTGATGATGAATCTGATGATTAGGCTACGAGCTGTGGGCAAACTGGTGCCAGAATTTCATTCTCATCTGTTCCCAAAATCGGCTTCCGAACACACTCAGACAGAAATAGCTCTGACATGACTTCAGGTGAGCCGGTTGTTTTAAGGCGCAGGCTGTTGTTCTGAACAGAAATCACCGATTTACTGATCAGACAATTAATTAATAAGGCTTTTCTTCTTTCAACGTGTGCATGACGAGTCAGTGCTCTAACACAGCTTTCACCTGCATGACAGAGGAGTATAACAGCCTTGAGACTGAGGGCCCGTCCACATGTTCACCGTCCCTTTTCTGTGGTTCACAAATAAAAAACCCTCCTGAACATATTCAGAGACTTTGTTAACAGTTTTTGTCTTGACGGACAGAAACAGATTTTTGGGAATGAAGACAGAGAAACAGTGTGTGGACACGGCCTGAGACTACAGCAACTCCTGCAGCTGGACACAAGCAGTCAACAGGCTGAACACTTCTGCCATTTCAGACTGAAAGATAAGAAAAAGAGGCTAATAATAAAAATTATATTTTTCTGATTAGTTTCACATATTGATTTAAAGATGTATCATTGCTCATTGATTGATAGGCCTCACACTGACATGTTGCGCCTATAATTACCCACTATTAGATTATTACCATACATTTTATTTTAAACATCTGTTCATTGGTATAATTTGACATGTTTTCTTGAATCTGAGTTTGCATAGTTAATCTGGATTTCATGATATGATAGCACTGTTGCATCATCCACTTGGACCTCCTTGTGACTGAGATGGCAAATGTACACAAAGTCGTATTAAACCCTGTGATGTTAAGCACAGTCGACTGTTTTGCCGTTTTACATCATTTAAAAAAAGACAACTGTAGCTGACTTCGTTGGTTTAAGATATGATTCAGAATTATTTATTTGCTCAGCAAACTATTGCATCATGATACGATCACACGCTATGACGGCAACACCGTGAAGTGAAGACATTTAGCTGAAGTGGGTTTCAGATCAAATGTCAAACGTTGTCACTGGTCAGAGATTAAGTTGGTAGTTGCTACTAGCTCTCCTGCACTGAGTGCTTTGACAATATGTTTTCAAAATGAATTCCATGATTTTGATAAGTACTTGATAACATGGCCTCTAACAAGTGCTGTGAGTTTGTAGGGCCTTCTGTAATAATATGAATGGTAATGATAAAGACGGTCGTGGTCAGAAGTCTCCGTCCACGTGTAAAGAGCACGTTCGTCATGTCAGTCTTCAGATCAATGATTCCTACAGCTCTCATGTTTCTGTGATGAACGAGTGGAACACAAAACACAAACAAAAACATTCATGAAGTTTGGTTCAGTGATTCATTTGTTAAAAGTCTTCAGAAAATGTGACCAAATCTGCTTGTTATGTTCAGACAGATAACGAACCCAAATGCACGACCCGGGGAAGCAGATAAGTTGGTAATGAGTTTTATTTAACAGCGGACAGGATATCTGGTGATGATCCCGGAAGCTGACGACGTCAGCCGCGGCTGTCTCATCGGCCGATCGTTAACACTCGGTTGTGGCCGCCCTCGGCGTGAGCTGTGGATGGTCTGTAGACC
>OMLP01014798.1:12008-32744 GCA_900302685.1 Spondyliosoma cantharus
GCAGATAAACCGGGCAGATGTCAGGCAGAAGCACTGGCTGGCTGGCAGACTGGCAGGTAGACAGGCGAACAGGCAGGCGAGCAGGTTGCAGGCAGACGAGCAGGTTTGCAGGCAGGCTGGATGTAGACAGACGAGCTGGTTACAGGCAGGCGAGCTGGCAAGCAGGCAGGTTGCGGGCAGGCAAAAGACGAGCGAGTTGGTTACACAAACTAAGGCTGTAGGAAACAGGCAGACAAGAATCAGGAGCTACACAAGCTAAGCGAGAGACTTGAATGCAAGTGAGTCAGGATCTGAAGACAGGATACCAAGGAAACTGAGAGTACGATCTGACGATCTGCAGGTGGAACTCCGGAGATTAAGTAGGGCTGGTTGACGAGCTGACGAGACACACCTGGCACTGCCGGCAGGAGAGGAGAACCACGCCCACACGGAGGAGACAGGCAGGGGAGGGGGAAACATAAGGGAGACAGACAACAGAACACAAACACAACAACACAGAAACACAAACCGGATGCAGATCGTAACACTGCTGGATCAAAAATATACATACAGTCATTTTAATATTTGCTTCAATGTCTGTTGGCTATTTTAACCTCAGTTAGGTGCTTCTGATATCCATCCACGAGCTTCTGGTCGACCTCTGGATTAATTTTGTTGGATTTAGTTTGAAATTATCACAACTACTTTGATTGTTTCCCCTTTTAACACTAATACAAAAAAACATTATTTTGTCTTCCTTCAAAATATTATGATTGACTTAAAATAGTCATTTGTTGTTTTTGTTTAAGGCTGTAAAAATGACACATATTTTGATAAAGAATAAAAAATAAGGAACCCCAAAAAAGTATTTGTTCATAAAATCAGAACTGAGGAGGAGGTTCTGATGCTGACGTGACAGTTTTACTATCAAATTGTTCCAAGTGCATTTTCAAGCAGAGAAGCTCATCTGGTAATCTCTCGACTTGTTTCTGTCATTGCTTTGTCATTATAGCCCAGATGACACTCATGTCAAATAGTCCTATGGGAGCAGGCCGTGTGTGCGTGTGTGTGTGTGTGTGTGTGTGTAGTGTGTATTCTTGGTGTGTGTGGTGGGGGTTACAGAGGTTAAGGGGAGCTAATTTCACGGCTTTTTATTTGCACTGGTCTCAGGAGAGGAGCTCTCTATAAGCATTAACACTTCCAGCTGGTTCAAATGGGACAGACGGGACGGGACCACCCCCCTTCACCCCTCCTTCACCCCCCCTCCACACACACACATGCACGCACGCACGCACGCACGCACGCATGCACACACACACACACACACACACACACCATTCATTCTCATTATATTTTGTACCTCTGTTCTTATAGCTCATTTTCATTTTGATTTCCTTTTATTGTGGAAATGTCATAGTTGAAAATGATCTGTATTGTTATCCCAGTGTGCAGATACTTATAGAGCAGAAGACTCTGACGTACTCTCCACCTCAGAGACCACCGGAGACGGTGTTTCTACATGGAGCTATAGCCCCCCTACATGTTATTGAAGGCCCAGTTTAATATTGATATACAGTAGAATTGTTTTTACTATGCACAGTATGTAGTAGGGGGTGCTGCTACAATATTTTTTTATCGGTTAAGAGGTGATGGCCCAAATACAGTTGAGGATTGTTTGTCTTGTAGCAGCCAATAATGCCCCAACATTTCCCTTTAGATTTGACCTGTAGGCAAAGCTTTCCACAACTGAAGAGAATAAACTCTTTAACAAACAATGTTTGTCTCCATCCTTCGGTCAGAATGCCAACATTGCACATCAGATATCTGGGGCTGCACAATTGAGAGAAATATTATTGAAATCTCACTGGTTTATCTACATGATATTATCATATGTTTCATTTCTTTAATTTCACAGTTATTCTCAGAACAGGTTCACAGTCCAGACCCCGACAAACGTCACATCAGCATTATTGTGCTCATGTCTTTCAGTGAAAATGTAAATGTGATTTTAATAAATCATCATTACCACATATCATCATCATATCATGCTTTCAAGATAATAAACCACGTTGATCGAGCTCTCCGCCTTCCTCAGCAGCTCTTTACGCTCCGTTTCCTGTGTCTGACTTTTTCTGTCTGTGTTTCTTGTCTGTGTCCCGTCACCTGTAGGTGCATCGGCGGTCAGCGGAGCATCTTCGAGACTTGTGCTGTGCCAACCGGGGTACTTTCATCAAGGTGGGTCAGCACCTCGGTGCTCTGGACTACCTGCTGCCTGAGGAGTACACATCCACACTGAAGGTGCTCCACAGCCGAGCTCCTCAGAGCAGCATGGAGGAGATCCAGCAGGTCATCAGAGAAGACCTCGGCAAGGAGGTGAGTCAGAATAGACATTTAATTTGAACAGGTTGGATGTTGGTATTATCCAGGTAAGAAGAATGAAATATTGAAATGATATCCGGCCCTCATCTGACACAACTTAAGCCTGAATTGAATTTTACTCAACGTATACAGTAGCATTAATCTCGTACTTTAAAAGAGACTCTGAACATCTGTTCCCTGTTTTTTTAACAAAGTGAATTTTGAAAATCACCAAATATTGTTGATGATTTTAAATTTAGTTTCTAGAACCACTGCAGGCGCTCATGGAGGTCTGCAGAGAAAGAAAGATGTTGGTGATGAAAATCATCCGTTGAACGATCAAAGAAAAGTGTCCGTGCACTCCTGGATGATTCATGCATAGCTAGGATCCCGTAAAGTGACATTTATTCTTTCTATTTTGTACATATTTAATTAATTATTTGCTGCATTTCTTTGGGTCTATAGATAGATTGTTAGACGGGGAGTCTGCTTTATGGCAGGCTCACAGTTTGTTGCCTCGCTCTCTGAAGGTAAGAGCACTTGCTTGTTCCTGTGTGTGCTCTGCAGAGAGCAGAAAAAAGGGCAAATGAAGCAGAAGTGGATATGCCTGACATTCTGTCCTTATTTAATTTCATAAACAAGCCATGCTCCTGATGCAGCTGTTAATGCTGCTGTTAGTGCAGAGTGCAGGGTTTGCTCTCAAACTAGTTGTTATGACAGCCTTTTAGAGCCTGCTGGAGGCAAGGCAACTGTTCTGTTATTCTCAGAAACAGAACATTTGTCTTTTTCGTCTACCGCATACTCCACAGTGCTGTGTATGTGTATGTATGTGTGTGTGTGTGTGTGTGTGTGCACGCTTGTGTCTGAGTGTGTGCTAAAAAAATGACTTTGGTGTAATTAGATGAGTACATTACATCAGGAAACACAGGAACAGGGAACATGTTGCCCTCTTCACTCTGACACAGCCTCGGCCAATCCGTAAATGTTTAAATTAGACAAAATGTGCCAAAATCTGTTATGTAACTATGGAGTACTACTTGGAGTGGTTGTGCTGATAAACACCATGAGACAAAATGCATCTGTCAACAGTTGTGCCATGCAGTTTACACCAAGGTAGCTGTTTGTTTAATATCTGCGTGTATTGGCCGTCATGGATTGAACTGTAAATCACTGATTTCGATGTTTTGATATGCTTATGTGACAGAATTAGATGTTTGTGTGATGGTACTAGAATGTGTGTCATCTGTGTTTAATTCATTCAGAGGAGATGCAGGTGAGATACTTCTGAGCTCTAAATGAATTAAAGATATACCATCAGAATCAGAATCAGCTTAAGTATGTGCACATACACATGTACAAATAATTTGACTGTGGTCAAGTTTGCTCTCAATGTACAGGCAATAGTATAATAAACATTAAAATAATTTAAAGACTAATATGTAAACGAGAGTGCAATTGTAATGAGTGCAGAACGTTATGGAGGAGTTCTACATTAAACTGTCTGAAAACAGCATGACCTGTACATACATTATCCTCAATGTAAACCCAGAGAAATGTATTCATTTGTGCAAGTCAGGTGCATTCTTGTGTTGCTTGGTGTCTGTAGCCCTATTCACATAGAGGCTCTGCATTATTGCTGCAGTGAAGGCTCACCGTTACGGCACCTTTGTTTGTTCACACTCAACCAAGCAGCGTCGGCTTAAAGCTGCTCCAGTGTGTCAGTTCCTACAGCACACTGGTGCTGCAAAACCAAGAGTAGTGTGATGGTACACGTCATGACGTTGACATGCGTGTTCTTTTAAAACACGTTTCACCAGGTTTCCACCTTTTAATCTAAACATGTTGTTATAATGTGTTGTGATTGAAATCCTGACCCACCTTGCATCCTGGAAAGTGTCAAAGTTGTGTTTTTCACTCTAAATTACATAATCTGTCTGACTCACTGTCACTTGCGGGGAGGGAGGCCGATTTCTGGGAAAAGTCTCGGTCAGGAGGGCTGACCGTCGCAATGATTATTTTCAAGGCAGTAACTATAACAACACAATAGTGAAGGTGATAAAGACACAGATGAGTTGAAGTTCTATGTTCTGAATTGGATGGAACAGGAGGTCAGACAGGATGACCGACAGGAGGACAGACAGGATGACAGACAGGATGACAGACAGGAGGACAGACAGGATGACAGACACGTTGACAGACACGTTGACAGACAGGAGGACAGACAGGATGACAGACAGGATGACAGACACGTTGACAGACACTTCTCCAAGTATAACTGCAGTATTTTTTTCCTCATATAAGTTCCCAAAGACACTACCAGTTACTACGTTGCTGTTGTTTGGTCATGTAACGTTGCTTTGTGGGACATTTCTCTTTTATTTGATGAGTGAAAAACCTGTTTAGCTATCAGACCGGCACACCCCTGCACTGCACTGCTGGCTTTTCCATGCACACACACACACACACACACACACACACACACACACTCTCACTCAACTCAGCACTCAGCGGAGACTTCATTCTCTTCTTTTCCTGTAATGTTACGTTCAAGTAAAGTACATTTCCCCTCCAGCTCCAGTCAGCAGTCAACAGTATAGAACAGAAACACCTGACGATGGAGGTCACCTCCAGATCACTGCTGCAGTCGGGCTGATCAACAGGAGTGAAGAGAAATCATCTTTTTAATCCCAGAAGTTTAAAAGTCATCTCTGAGCTCTCCTCCCGTCGGTAAACGGCTCCGGATCAGAACAGAATCTGATGTGACTCTCGGCTCAGTAATGTGGTGCAGTACATCATAGACTGGTCTTGGACAGGACAACACTGGCTTAAAAATGTCCTCAGTAAACAAATATTAAAATAATCAAGCAAGTTGACAACTTTGCAAACACAGCCAAACATCAAGGAAGTGCAACAACTTAGCAAGCAGCTGTTATTATCTACTATTCATCAGTAACGAGTCCGGCTCAGTCGGCCTGCAGTTTTTTATTCAGTGAAGCTGTCGGCAATGACTAAAAGCCATCCTGAGATGAGAGGAAACTCCAGGAAGATCAGAGGGAAAACCAGGAAACATTTCCTCCATGAAATATCAAGTCTCAGCTCCTTTGGTGCAGCCAGCACAGGGCGAGTCGCAGTAGATAAGCTCTCTCTCATTGGTGGGCTCTGGAATATTGATTTTTTTAAATGGTATTTTTTAACTTTTTTTTGATCTACTGTGATTTTTAAGCTGTGATTTTAAAGGAAGATGGTTAGATAATTTTGTTTTAAAGGGAAAAAAGCAGCAGCATATAACATGCAGCGTACAGTATTATCAAGATAAGCTTTGTCAACAATGTAACTGATGGGGAGCATTGTTAGGATAGGAGAAAAACATACAGAAATGTGACACACTTCAAAAGTTATTAGAGAAAAGTGATGGGAAGCATAAATGAGTGGGATGTACTAATACGATGAGTATGAGCGGCAATCACAGTCAACTCCAGTTGCTCCCATGTAATTCAAAGCCACTGCTAAAGAATTTTCTCTTCTTTCTTACTCATGTTTTAAAAATTAAGGTGTGCATTCAGTTTGATTTCTTCCTGAACGTGTGTGGCGCATCATTATCCCTGAAAAGATGGTAATATAGCGTCTCTGCCTACAAAGGCGGCAGCAGAAGGAATCAGCCCACATCCCTTTTGGAGTGGCAGGAGAAGAAGCGACACTGATGAGCAGTGCCAGGCTGCTCTGGAGTCAGGGGAGCAGCTACAGCATCATTTCCGTTCAACTACACATGCTTTATTTTTAACACGTGTATGCAGTCTAATGTGTGTGTGTGAACAGATCTCATACACAAGTAGTGAGTAGAGAGGAGTGTGTGGTGCCGTGCTGTTTTCAGCACCATTTGTAGTGACATATGCATTCCCACTGTGCATGGATTTGGAGAGCCGTGCCTTCGCCCTGGCTGTCATTTCCCCTCCACAGTGAAACTGCTGAAAGGACAGCTTGTGCAATATGTCGTTTTACCAAACAGAATCTGTTTCCAGGCCGAATATCGCATTTAGTTGGTGCTGAGGCATAACAAAAGGAAACATAAGTGCATCATGGGTACTTGGGGTCTTGTCAAGGCAGGGTGAGCATGATTGTAGGGACATCTGTGAACATTCAGGAAGACGCAGTACATTCTCAAACCCACGCTTGTCTCGCCAAAACATAAAACATGTTTTGTAACACACGGTTTACACTGCATTATCCTGTTTAAAATACTAGTCTGGTTTTATTTGTATTTTTGGGATAGATGAATGACACAAGTTTTTAGGAGTTGAAACATATTCCATTAATTACATTTAATTGCCCAGTTGGACAACGACTGTTTTGCCCTAAACATACTTTTCTCAGGTATTTTTGAAGTGGCTGCGTCTGAAGTGAAGAGTCTCAAACCAGCACGGCCTCCACCTCTGTATATTAAGTTAGACAGATTAATGTGCCATAAAGACACTGTGACACAGAGCAAGTACAGCCTTTACTGTGCTTTTTAACCAGGGTGGAGATGAGTCGCACTACTACTACTACTGTTACTATAACTATTACTACTACTATCAATACTAGTACTACTGCTGGTACCACTTCTTCTGCTGCTGCTGCTGCTGCTGCTACTACAATCACAATCAGCATCATAATACGTAATGAGTCTCATTAGGTGAGTTGAGAGTAGAGTGGTTAGACTGGTGCAGTCACAGAGGTGTTTGTGGAGAGAGTTCCATCACAAACAAATCAAGGCCAGGCAAAAGCAAGTAGACAAGCCGTTAAGGTGTGAAAACGGGATGGAAATACCTGTTTTTGTACCTGTATTCTGTTAAATCTCCACAGCAATGATCCTGTCGTTCCGTCATCTATAACGTTTGTACAGGAAGTGCTGAGTTTTGTTGACGGTAGTTTAAAAGCATTTGTAAAATGGCAAAATGGAAGGGATTGGAAATGATTAGTAGCTGAATACAGTATTTGTGTTTTAAACAAGTGAAGTGTGAAGAAGAAAGAATCAGAAACACATGAAACTGTTTGAGTGTGTGCAGCACAGATGACCAGAGCCTGGACCTCTTACATTAGAGCTTTTATGGAGGAGACTCTCACTAAAGAAATCTCTCTAATTTTTTCTCCTCTCTGCTGTAATGATTTATGTGTCTTCATCCAGCTGGGGCAGTGGCTGTCCGCCAGCAGCCAAGATGGCCACCTTGCCATGCTGACACAGACGCCAATGTGCTGCCATCCAACTGTGAGGCCTCGGGGGCCATTTTATTTGTGCCATAACTCATTTCAGGGAACGTATGTCACTGCGGGTGTGCCCTCTGGGAGTGGGGCCCACGCGCATACATTACCATGTTTATTAACTCTGCAGCTGAGATTAACATTAGCAGTGTTTGGGTGCTACGAACCAGATTCTACAGCGCTGATGATTCAGCCAGAACTGCGGACGCTGTAAACACGATAAAGAGGTTGGACTGTTAGCGTGGATCCTCTTTTTCCCAACGCTATCTAAAAACGATCTCAGATGTCTCACTGCTGCTGACAGGCCCGCCTGAGAAATCACACGTTTCCTTTAACCCATGTAGGCCCTCTGGATGTCAGTTCCCAATGGATACTCATCGCCGTACTGGCTAGACACTGGTGGGTGCAGACAATTTCATTCCATTTAGCATATTTGCATAATGAATAGCTCAGCTGTTCCCACACAGGATCCCGTGCTGCTTGCATAATTCATCATCCGATGGCATCTTCTACAGGGCTCATGTTCAGCCTCTACCTGATGGGCCAACATCATGTTCAAATTAGCCTCTTTATGTTTCACTAGCTACAAACAACAGGGGAATTCCCCCCTTGGTACAGTTTGAAGTATGAATATGAATGGAGATGTCCAGTCTCTCAAACCAACACAGGCAGAGCATGCTAAATAAGAAGAGTGAAGTACCGCTGGGCAAAATAGCAATTTCATACCGTGAAGTATTGTGATATGGGACTATATATGGTCCTAGGTTTTGAAGTTGTTACGTCATGATATTGCATACATGTGTATATATCCTCAAAATATTACAATGTTTTTGTAAGGTCATATCAACAAGCCCTGTCCAGCACCAGTACAGCACCAGTACAGCACCAGTACCGATACCAGTACCAGTACCAGTACAATACCATGCTCTGATAGTGTGATGTGGCTGCCATACCCTTTGTATGTTCACCATCTCAACCATGTTGAGATCATGTGTGGTCATTGGGTCCAAAACGCTCATAATTGGACAAAGCAATATCAGCACTGACCCTTGAAAATATCAAGTATAACAAAGTAAAACAAAGTCATGTCTTCCTCCTCTGCTCTTCCTTGAGCCAGGTTGCAACATTGATACAATATAGAATTGTATGATTACCAGTTTTATTTTTCTTTAGGAATTAAAATCTTACCCTTTGAATCTGAATCTTCGATTTGATCTGCCAGGTGTTTGTAGTGAATAAGAAATTAGAATTATCATTGATGATATTTTCATAATTTGAGCATGGCGGACAGAGTGACAGTTTGCACAGGAAGTTTGTTAATTAGTGTTTTAGCCACACTACACAACTTTCTGTCTTGTACTCGAGAGTCTTTCAGTCGTTGTGTTGTGCACACGAGCGCTCTTCTCTTCAGAGGCAATTTTAGGTTTATTGTTGTGCTTAAAGGTGGATATTCCATATTAATACACTTACAACAAGCTGCAGGTTTGTTTCCATTCTTTCTGATGCTCTCCTGGCATCTCTGGAGGTATAGTGCATTAGTGGTTAATAATGAGCAAGACGCATCCCCCACTGTGAAGGTCTCTCTGCTGAAAGCCCTATCACAGCATCATTAGTTCTGAGAATGACACCAAATACTTCAAGTGCATTAAGGTGAAGCAGTGTGTGTGTGTGTGTGTGTGTGTGTGTGTGTGTGTGTGTGTGCGTGTGTGTGGGCGGGGGGGTAGAAGCTGTGTTCTTTACGCAGCATGTTGCCTTTTCTTGTTCTATGAACAGGTTTGTATCCGTGAGCCAGCGAAGCCTCAGGGCAGCGTGGAGGTTCCAAAGCATACAATAAGTCTGTTCTAATGACTCCAGGTCCCTTGGGAAGCCTATTTAACCTTCAAACCCACACACTAATTTATGTGTGTGTGTTCTGTGTGTCCACAGAGATGAGTGGAAGCTAATGAGGGACTACCTCTGCTCAAAGGGCACACTGGGTGCTAAACGCTCAGCACTGTGATAAGAGAGTTGTGGGGGGGCAGAGTATATCAAGAGGCAGCAATGATCACAGAATCTTTACAGGAGCTGTGTCTGTTTAGATTATGAGAAATATGCCTCTGACTGTACAGACAAGACAGATGCAACCCATTATCTATACTGGGTTTCTTTCTCCCTACTCTATTCCCTACTGGGTTGGTTTTGCCCAGCTCCCCAATTAAATACAATTTATTATTTTATTTTTTTTTAAGATATTTTGTCCAAGGAAATTACCCATACAGCACAAAAGGAAAGGCGTATCATTTCTGTAATTACTTCCGTCTTAAGCACACTATTGCTTATCAGCACATTGTATTGTGATCCATGCAGTTAATAGTGAGAGAGAAAATTATTTTGAAAGGAAGAATTATCCACTTTGTTATCATATTAATACTTTTAATATGATGCAGTCTGATGCAGTTGAATACAATTAAAGTGTTCCTGGCAGTTAACACGACACATGAATTCAGTACACAGATGCAGTACTCCACATGTACTCCTTTACATCTGCCGGCTGAGGCTCTACTTGGTTTGACTCAGCACTTCAGCTCAGCATGGCAAGGATTTGACTCAAACCAGCAATGGTTCCTATTGAAGACTGAACTCTTCAAACACGAGTATACATAATCAGCCACATCATTGAAAGGACTAACCGGTGAAATGAATAACATTGTAAATCTTGGTACAATGCAATATTCTGCACATCGCCCCACAACGATGGCACTCCCTGATGGCAGTGGTCCCCTCAGCAGGACAGTGCACTCCACCACACCTGCTCAGAAATGACCCATAGAATGTGAAAAAGAGATCAAGGCATTGACTGAACTTACTAATTCCCTAGATCCAAATCCAATCAATCATCAGTGGGACGTGCTGGAAGACATCAGATCCATGGATGCCACACCAATGCCCTGGTGTCAGACACCACAGGGAACCCCCAGAGGTCCTGTTTCCATCCCTAAATGGGTTAGACCCATGTCTTATCTACAGTGAGAAGTCCATTGATCTGATTTTGTTGCAGCAAGTCCTCTGGCTCTTGATGTGGTCGATATCTGGGAAATTTGGATGCCAGGTCAACAACATAAATGCTTCTTGGTCTAACCCTGAGAATGTTGCAGTGTGCACTGTCCTGCTGAGGGACCACTGCCATCGGAGAGTGTTGTTGCCATGGGGGGATGTACTTAGTCTGCAGCAGTTTGGGTGGATGGTTGTTTAGCTAATGACACATCAACACAGGACACAGGAATTTTTTTTCAAACTCAGCATAAGGATCTTTCAGATTGTCTTAACCTCCTCCGCTGTTCCAACAATTGGGTTAGCACTATCTGACTGCAGCCTAACCAGACTGTTCAACAGAGACGTCACACTGCAAAAAACAATTACATTCACCATTTTGACTGTTATTGAATCTTCCAATTGTACCTCTTTATAACAAACATAATCTTTCTCCTGCTGGCAGCACAGACCAACTTGTTTCAAGTGTCATTTTCACGATACTGGAAATTGTATTACAAAGAGGATATTCACCTGAGCACAGGGGGAAAATGTAGCTTCAAAAACCCTGTTTGAAAAGATCATGTTTCTAGGTGGTGAGAGTACGGCCCACCCCTGAGCCTGTGGTACTGCAACTTACATCTACTAAACTGCAGAAACAAGGGATGATGCATATCCTGTAACATCTCCCCCCACTGGCAAGTTTTCTTTTTTTAAGAGACATTAGTCTATCCCCTACCAGTTATAGCATTTCCCATTGTTTCCCCTTCTGGTATGATAAAATACGTCAGGATGGAATAACATTATCTTTATAAAACTGAATGCAGTCTTTGCAGTCTACATCTTTACACCAGTGGAGGAAAATGTCCCATGACAAACACTCAGTGCATGTCTTTGTGGCAGTTAGTTATTCTGAGCAGTCCTCAGCTCAGTACTACTACTTTTAGGTTTCTGCCTGCAGTGTGGGGGCAGGGCGACATCCTTATGATCCCAGTGCCTGATGGGCCTTGTAGGTAAGAACGTAAGCAGGAGGAACATGGTCCCATGGTTTAAAAGTGCATTGTTCTTTATACATTGTAAAAGCTTTATCCCTTTTTCAAAGAGCTACCATGATTTAGAGATGAAATTATTCATGAATTAATGTTCCATAATAACTTGAAAAATGACTGAATTTCCTGCTTAAAGGGGCAGTCTGTAAGATATAGCCAGAGATTCCCTTTCAAACATTTTAAAAATGAACCAACATTTTCTACAAAATGTAAAAGAAACAACAGTGTTGCTGTTATGTCAAAGCCATCTATGTACTGTGTTGCAGAGATGTTTACTGAAGTTAGGATGCCAACCAGCTCGCCTCGGCCCATCCTTTGTTGTACCGCAAGAGGGGATAATCTGATATTTACAATAGTATCTGATGGGAGACATAAAACACAACAAATTTGCTACCTAGTTTAATAGCTTAGCAAAATAAACTCGCAAAATGTCAAGAAAGAAGATGTTTTCTTACTAAACAGACATATTAAACCTCTGTTTTTGTTCAGTAAAAGAGAAACTCGAATACAATCATAATTGCTTTGTACTGACCTTTACGTGCTGTTTTTGTCCAACTCTCTCCTCTGCAATCTCCTGTCTTCTTGTTCCCATGGACATAGTCCTGATTGGACCTGCTGTAAATCACCTCTGTACTGTATCCCCTGTCTTTACACTGTCATTTTTCAGTCTGAGAATCTGTGTTCAGTCCCTGTCTGTGTTAATGTGCTGTATATGAATACCAGGTAATGTAGACTGCATGGCCACCCAAAAAGTCATCACCTGGATTTACCTAAGCAAATAAGTAAGCAACCTTCTGTTAGAAAATTACTGCAGTAATTAATATGTTTCAGCTGGCAAAATCCTGTGGTTGTGAAAAAAGATGTTACTCTGTTTCAGGGTCAAATTAATGACCTGCATCAAGCAACGAAACCACTGAGGAGGTTCCTGAAACTTCTAAAACTGGGTTATAACTCTCTTTATTAAAACCTGGAAGGATAGTGGTGAACCATCATCTATGAGGAAAAATGCGGTTGGAATAGGTCGTGAATGATTGTGATCTGAGATCACTTAAACGTTAAGTGAAGTAAAATCGTAAAAAAATCAGCAGTAGAACTCTGCAGCCTTAAGAAAACCACTAATCAGTGAGGCTAGTCTGAAACAAAGGCTTCAATTTGCTAGGGAGCATAAAGATTGGAAGGTCATGTGGTCTGATGAGTCCTGATTTACCCTGTTCCACAGTGATGGGCGCATCAGGGTAAGAAGAGAGGTGGATGAAGTGAAGTGATGCACCAATCATGCCGAGTGCCTATTGTACAAGCCTGTGGGGGCAGTGCTATGATCTGGGGTTGATTTAGTTGGTCCGGTCTGGGTTCAATAACATTATGTGCCCAAAAAATGAGTTCAGCTGACTACCTGAATATACTGAATGACTAAGTTTTTCCATCAAAGGATTTTTTTTCTTCCCCGATGGCACGGGCATATTCCAAGATGACAATGAAAGGATTCATCGGGCTCAAATTGTGAAAGAGTGTGGTGGCCAGTCCATGTGTGAAAATGATGTGTCATGCTCCCGGAACCAGAGTCCAGACCTTTACCATTGAGAATCTTTGGGATGTGCTGGAGAAGATTTTATGCAGCCACGACACTGCCATCATCAATACAGGATCTTGGTGAAAAATCACCAAATTAATGCAACTTTGGACAGAAATAAATGTTGTGTCATTACAGTAGTTTATCAAAACGATGCCATGGCTTTGTGTGCCATAATCAAAGCTAAAGGCGGTCCAACGAAATATTGGAGCGTGTGACTTTTCTTTTGGCTGGGCAGTGTATATAGTCGGCCTAACTCGTAGTTTTGTCATTATCTGCTGCAGTATTAGGGTGACTGACCCTTCTAATGACAGTCAGAAGAGTCCAATACCAACCATCATCGTTGTCAGTTAACCTTGTTTCAGGTGATTATGTGTTGTTGCCGTGATGAAATAAATCTACTTCCATGAATCACATTTATACCTACATGTACCCCTCTGTCTGTAATTTGTTTAGCTTCCTTCACTTGTACAGTATCTCATAACAGCCAGTTAAATAGAGAGGATCAGATTGATGATTGCACTTCTCTTCCACTCTCAACTCCACACCCCTTTCCCTCCCGTCTTTATCATTCTCTATCCCTCGTTTACCATCGTTTACCCTCTGCTCTCTCTCTCTATCTGTATCTCTCTCCTGCAGCTGTCAGAGTTATTTGTCTCCTTTGAGGAGAAGCCTCGGGGCGCAGCCTCCTTAGCCCAGGTCCACAAGGCAGTGTTGCATGATGGGAGGACAGTGGCTGTCAAAGTCCAGCACCCCAAAGTCCAGAGACAGAGCTCCAAGGATATAGTGGTGATGGAGGTGAGTCTAGTAAACTGTTTTGAAATAAGTGAAGAAGAACTATTTTATTTATCCCCTAGGGGATTTTTTTTAAACTTTATTTACAGACATGCTCACACAGGACCTTTACACAGGCAGTTAACAGGAGCGATGTTAGTGATGGGGCTGTCCATGCTTGAACAGGCCAGCCTCTGTTTCCAAAGACAAATTTCAACAGACTGAGCTGCTGCCAGTGTTTGGGCTCCTGGTGACTTCGAGGTCCGAGGACCACTGGTGAATGTCAGTCTTTCTTTGTGGAGGACCTAATATGCAACTTATCAAAAGTAAATTTTTTATCAGTATTTCTGATTTTCACAGCAGCGTTCTGAACAATTTGAAGGCTTTCTGTACTATCACCAGGCAGGTCTGACAGCCATTTACACAGAGGGAGGGGTATTCTCCAACCAACCCGCAGGACACACACGCACGCACGCACGCACACACACACACACACACGCACATTGGAGATAAATTTATGGGAAAGTAGTAATGCAAAATTTAACTGCAAAATTGAAAATCCGTGAGCCACGATTGCACATTGCACCGTGGATGGATCCTACGGTTCAGTAGATTCATGGCACCCCTAATGTGATGAAGTACATCCATCTTGGTGTTACTGATATCATAGCAACATACCAGAACTGCAACATGACTGATAATTGGTTTTAATCACCTGTATGTAGAGCTGTTTAACAGCCTCAGACTTGACTTACCCAATCATGACCTTACAGCTCATCTGCCGTCCTTGTCCTAATGCATACTGGCATGTGTCAGCCACTCTGTGTATGAACATGCCTGTTTTATTGTATTTGATACTGAGGCTGATTCTAATTTGTGATTTGAAGGTGTTGTTGAAGGCGGTCCACTTGCTTTTCCCGGACTTTGCCTTCATGTGGTTGGTGGAGGAGGCAAAGAAGAATATGCCGCTGGAGTTGGACTTCATCAATGAGGGACACAATGCTGAGAGGGTGGCCAAAATGTTGGCACACTTCCCCTTTCTGAAGGTAAAATGTGACTTTTCTCTACTTGGCTTTCTTTTGTAATGACTATGGAGCTAACAGTGGGATTTGTTTTTAATCCTGTTGGTTCCATGTGTGTACTCATACTAATAAACAGCTGGTTAACATTTGAGCCTTTAATTTAAGGCCCAAGCATTTACAATTGTACTCAGTGCAGTTAATAGAGGTCAGACGTTTCCACTGTGTGTGTGACAGCCTTCCTCTGTGCTGCCTGTCGGCTCTTCCTAAATTCTAACAGAGCAGGGTTAGCAGAACAAATCATATTTTCTTTGCTAGACAGAGTTAGACTTCATGTCCATTATCATTTAATTTCCTGGTGTCCTTTTTCTTAATTTGTCTGTTTGAGAACTTTTATTAGCTCTGGTGAATGTGAATTAGAATTCTTCCAGCTGCCTTTCTTTGTTTGATGTTCAACCTAGAGAGCTAAAACTTTCTTTGGTATTCTTCTCTGTCACATGCTTCTTTTTATTCTGCATTTTTTAACTGTATAAGTTGGCATGTAATGCAGACAGAGACATAAAACTTGGCAGACTGAAAGATAATTGTGTGCTAATGCCTTCCATTACATCCTGTAAAACTCCAGTTGGCCAGAGTGGAGTCTAAAATTAACATAATTGAAAAGTCACATTTCAAAAATGTTGACAGACTCATAAGTCTGCTCTGTACCTGAACATATACATGTAGCTTTTTGTTTACCATTCTCTTTTTAGGGTTTGACCTTCGATTTTCTTGTGCAGTCTGCATTACATTAAGAAATACCCTTGATATATCAAGGTAATCAGTAAAGGTATCAGTAAACAGTATGAACAATGAGTACAAAAGAGGAGCCCTAATACAAAATTATCCATAATTTGACATCCAATATTTTAAAATCTTGTACAAATGCGGATTAAGATCATTTGGTTCGACAGTGATAAGTTGTAAAACAGATGTCTTAGGATACTTGAAAGGACCAAAATATAATCCAAAGTACTATTTTGATATTTAGCTGTTGTTGATGTTGTTGATATTTATTCTTTTTTTAAGGGACCTATTAAGCTAATTTCCAGCTCTATATTTTTATTCAGGGACTCCACTAAATGCCAATAAATACTGCCTCTGGGGAGAGTCAGCTAACAGGACCACTAACAACATGGCTACTTGAGCTAACTAGCTAACTAAGTATTAAATGTTACAGTTAACAGTGTTACTAACCAATCTGAGTGGTTGCCCGGTAGCGTCAGTAGTGTGTATGTGAGCGTGTGCGGCACCTTGAACAGCTGGGTACAGCAAAACCACTTTTAAAAAACACATCCATGAAGCATAACATAGCATGAGTAAAGGCCTTTTGAAAACAAATTAAAACATGCTATTCTACACTGATGCCGTAGCTAACCATCCAAACCTCTCACATCGAGGAATGACGAATGGCACAAGTGATCCATCTGTCCATCAGCAAATTACCAGAGTTCTGGCAGAACAGCCAAAGGACATCAAGTGGAAAACCAGAAAATATTTTCTCCATAAAATATGAACCAGATCAGAATCCTACTCGGAGCAGCTGTGAATCACCTCAGATAGACAGGCTGATGAGCTACATCCTGTTCTTCGTGGGCGGGCTCTGCCTGGAGCAATTTACCAATAACACAATTTGTGACCAGCTGACGACATTTGGGATAACTTTCACCTGTGTTTACCTCATTATTTGAAAGTTTATTATGAACATCCGACAATATATCGCTATATTTATAGTGACAGGAAAAAAGAAGAAAACCATTAAAGGTTCTCTTTGTATGATGAACTCTGGTGATGGATTCTGCAAAGGCCTGGTTCATCTTGAATGATCATGTTTGCTTGCCAGGCCTTGTAAAAATCAGATCAACTGTCTCCTACCAACTTAAACAGCTGCTGTGATTAATGGAGATATAACTAATGTGTGTAAGTAATTTGAATGTCGTGCCTGTAACTGTATGTCTGTACTGACGTAGACACAATGAACAATGGTGACAGTCGAACCATAAAAGAAGACAAAGACGGAGCTAAAATTGGACTATGGAAGCCTTTGTTTGATACCAAAAGAAAATCTTGAATGCTTGATAATCGGGTGCTAACACACACGCACACACACACACACACACACACACACACACACACACACACACACACACACTTGCATACATACACACTTATCTGAGAGTTTTGGATAAGACTAATCTGAGTCTCAGAGAGGAGGAGGACTGTTTGAAGCCCACAGAGGTGAGCTGAGGGGCAGCACTCAGGTTATCTGACAGGCTGCAGACGCATCAATTCAAAGCACTTCACTACATTTACACTTTGTTCACAGAAATCACTGCCAGAACGTCTGGGTGAATGATAGTCAGTCAATAACTTATCATGGAGCCAAGTGCAGTTGTATGTGAATGTTTTTTTTTTCTTAAATTGATAGAAATTCAAAGAACTGGATGTGTTCAGTATAGTTGTTGACTTTCCTTCTTTAAATTGTTACAATCCAATTAAGTTCGGGTTCAATACAACTATACTGAAGTGATACTGTACCTAGTATTCAATCCGTTAGTCAAACTCAGTTCCTTTTCAATCCCTTTTTTCCTCTGGCCAGGTCGTGTCACCTGTGTCTGTTTGTTAGTCGGTCGGTTGGATTGTCAGCAGATTGAACACATTTCGATCAAACTTGTTCTCACTTTCTGTCTCACATTGTGAGATTAAGGCGTTTTTAGGTCGAGCAGTTGTGGGTGGTTTAAAATTTAGAGCGATAAAGGGCTATAGAGTTTGATATTAGATTAGGCTTAATTAAATAAAATGGGGCTGTTGGGCTTTGGAGGTATGAGCTCTACTGAGTGCCATTCTAGTAAAATCAATGTATGGTCACATACTTAATACATGTCATCATATTAAGTTTTTTTTTCATATTTGCTGTTTAACTAAAAGGCTACCTGAAGGTTTTGTTCATCATTATTTGCTGTTAAAGCCGAAATAGAAAATATGAAGCTTAAAACGGACAAGTTTTAGTTTGCTTTTATTTTAACATAAAAATGTACTAAACAACAGTGTTGACATTATATCAAAGATGTTTATGTATTGTGCTGCATGTTCATGTTGTACGAGCTAGCCCCAGCCCGTCCTATCTGTAATAGCATTTTGCACCTCAAAAGTTGAAAGTCTGATAGCTCCTGTAGTTTTGGGAGGGAGATGTAGGTGAGCAGCAACTAATACATCAAATGCACCAACAAATTAAAGGATAAATCCAGTAACTGTGGCTGCTGCAGGGCTCTAAGAATCCCATCAAATCGTGTCATTCGGCCTAAATGAAACAATTGGACAGAGTACCTGTTTGTCCGCCTACGTACCATTTCTATGTATACTTGCTAATGGCACCTTTTCACCACAGCCTAAGATAACTGCAGCAGTATAGTGAGTAGTGGCAAACAGTTAAGTTGCCCCCTGTAGTTTTGGAGCTACCTGTGAATTCTGGCCATTTCTCACAAATTATACCTTTTAAAAAAGGGAGAAGAGGGAGAAGATAAAAGCTTTGATTAGTCCTGGAAGTGGATCCTAAATTGAGATGTCTGTCTGAACCCCAACCTATAATCAAATGCACAGCTGTAGGACAGCTGCACAGCAACGCAATCTCGTGAAAAAGTGGTTGACTCACAAACTGTAATAAAAATTATATGGGAAAAAAACTCTCTTCTTCTCTTCTTCACAGGTTCCCATCATCCACTGGAACCTGTGCACAAAGAGGATCCTGACCATGGAGTTTGCAGAGGGGGGTGAGGTCAACGACAGGGACTACATGAAGAAACACGGCATCAATGTCAACGAGGTACTGCCTGCTGCCAGGCTGTGTGTAGGTTACACAAGATAATAGTTTATTGACTGATGATCTAGGTGCTATCACACACACACACACACACACACACACACACACACACACACACACACACTAACAGCTTGACCACACAGCTTGCATACTGAAAATGGTATGTTAGCTGCAGCAGTAGCTTCAGCCCTTTGTCTACAGAGGATGCGTTCGGGGACAGTAATGAGTGCAGGTCAAACATGTTTGATAGTGCTCAGAGCACAACACACAGTCAGCTTAATCCATAGCTAATTTACCCAGACCTAGCAATAGAAACACACAGCGTTACAGTCTGTGGAGCTGTATTGCTTAAAATGGCAGAGATTCACATCCATGTGAGACAGATGACTGTGGCTGTGTGTGTGTGTGTGTGTGTGTGTGTGTGTGTGTGTGTGTGTGCGTGTGCGTGCGCGTGCACGTGCACATGCGTGTGTGTGTGTGTAAGAGAGACAGCGTGTGAGGGCAGGAGAGAAATACCTGCATTGATGAACTGAGTCGTTTTTAATCTTTTGGCTGTGAAATATCGCTGATATTACTCTTATGAATTAATTTCAAGATTGTAGTAGTTACATACAGAACGGTTCAAACTACACTATTGAATGCCAATCAGTCAGGGCCATAGTATAATATGTAAGTGTTCCTTCCTAAACAATATTTTTATTAAAGCGAAATCCAGATATGCAACCTGCAGCCAGCCCTGATCCTGACGACCACGAACAGATTCACAGCTGTATCTGTCTGGTTTGGCTGGAACTAATGTTTGTTTTCATCATCATTTCACAAATGACTTCAATTGATAAATTACTTATTCTACAACAAGAAAAATAACCGAGATGTCCAAACAACCGCCGGAAACCCAATGCTCCATAAATTATAATAACAATTATTCAAAATTGTTACATTTACCATGAATTGTGCTATACAGTACATGATGCATGCACAAGGCCGATCACCTCAAACACATCGTGTTGCAACTCTTTGCTGCTTCATACTGAAGCAGAACTCCGTTTCCATGTTCCGAGACTCTACAAGTCCATCCAGTTAAGTCCAGTTGAGTGGTTGTTGTAGAACTCTTTGATACATGCAGCATGGAGAGAAGCCCCATAGTGTTCTCTGCAGGCTTCCAGATTGTCCTGACTTATGTACTGCCAGGTGACAGAACAGTGGTTACATACCTGATGGAGAGGCTGACTCAATCAGTCACATATTCTAGTATTGATCATGTCTTCCTGGCCCCTTTAAGATTACCTAAGAGGGTGACTGTCAGCTGACTCTCATCCAACTTCCTCACAACTTTCTCACAGAGAATCCAACAGTCACCACCAAATCTGTACAGTGATTTCTACATTTCTTAATTCCCACAGTTGTGTACTTACATTATCCCAAATGTTTTCAACAATCTTCAAACCTAGAGGGATGACAAGATGACTCAAGCTAGTGATGCTTTTCATTAGGTCACTGCCACTACTTCCAGGATAGGAAAGTTGGTGAACGAGACTAAATTTAAGGTGATTAAAACATTAAATAATTAACTCATCTGTGGTCATTTGTGCCTGAGTCACATGACACAGACCTTCATCAGCAGTGGTGGTTGTTTAATGGTTTATACATCAACGGCAAAGCTATTTTAAAGGTGGGATCATTTGTGTTTATTTACTCACGCAGTGTTTCTCTGCCCCAAACAGCCACTTTACTTTACTGTACACTAGACTTAAGTTAACGTTAGTAGGCATCAGTGTGTGTGTGTGTGTGTGTGTGTGTGTGTGTGTGTGTGTGTGTGTGTGTGTGTGTGTGTGTGATAAAACTAGGGGTTTCATACTCCTCCACATCCCTGATTCGTTT
>OMLP01014799.1:9074-20043 GCA_900302685.1 Spondyliosoma cantharus
AAAAAAAAAAAAAAAAGGAAAAAGGAAAACCAATTAATCACTATTTGGGTATGTATGGCTCAAGACTGTGGATGAGATGATGACTGTCAGAGGGCCAGATGACACAGCAAAGAGCTCAGCGCTCTTAATGAGATTCTCAAAAAGCCTGTAAGTTTCATTACGAACAGTTTAAAGAGGAAAGAGACACTTAATAAACGCACAAAAAAGAGAATCATGAAACCTGAGGAATTAATTAACATTGTGCAGGCTTTTCTGTGCAAGGCAATTTGAAATTCATCACATCAGCTGATTAAACATAAATAGGTTTACACTTTTACACGTACCTTGAAACTAATTTGGATTATGATTAATGTATAATTATATTATTAATCACTCAATAAAATAGGCGGCTTTAATCTGGTAACCCTGTGACTTACCTATTTGCAGTGTGAGCCCACTGTGGCCTTTTGCTGGAGAGTGTTAAGCCTAAATGTTTGACAGACTGTGGGAAATAGTCAATTTGGCAGAGGTAGATTAAGAATGTGTGACTATTATGTAACTATGCTGAGTTATCCGCCTGCCAGCAGTTAGCTTCAGCTATAAATAACAGTTATTATTGCAGATCAACGAAATTTTCAGTTCACCAAAGCCCAGAAAAGAAAATTCTCTATCCCTCTATTCAAATCTAGGTCAGACATCAATGTTAAAATAGGAAAGTATTTCATTTTTTACTGTAAAATAAAAATATTTTGTATGTATAATATGCTACAGCAGGCATTTCTTACAGAGACAAAATAAAAAGCCATAATTCTTACTTTCAGGCCGTTTATTATTGCTATAGTGTCTTAAAACCTGTAGGATTCATATCTTAGAATTACGTTCTATAGTGCTTTTATTCTCTCATATAATAAAGCAGCCTGTTTTCTTTAGGACTGTTCAGTCAGTCATTATCATTATGCAAATTTTGATATATTACAACTTTTTACTGTACTTAATTAATCAAGGCACATCATTACATATGTGACAGCACAGAATAACTCTGTACTTCATTTGTGTTTGTGTGAAACCTGAGTAAAAAGTGGATTATGTTGCCTGACTGAGGCCCAAATATTATTTTAAAATAAAGTTTGACGTTGCCACAAACCCTGCGCTCCAATGCTTTAATGCTATAACAACTGTATCGACTGGATCATAGTTAAGATGGCTGAGGAGGGCATAATGTAAAAAAAAAAGACTGGCAAGCTGATGACTCCATTACAACCAGTCTCGTTAGGAATGAACAGGATTCTGGGTGAGGGACGCTAATGAAGGAGACTGACAGATGCTTCAGTGAAGAGATGATGATTTGGAGTAAATCACATTAGTGATGTCATTATTATCAGCCATCATACCATCAAGAAATATTATTCGAGGGGCTGTGTAAAAGAAAGCAGGTAAGAGAGAGAAAAGAGCTGGAGGCGTTAAGTTAGAAAACACATCTATGTCTACTATGTTGGTTAGTCATTTTAGTAATATATGGGTGTATTCTGGTAAGTTTCAAAAAGGGTCATGCAAGATTTAAAAAAAAAAAATAGAATAAATAAAACTGTAACAAAGGATAGAAAAGAAATACTTGTAATCAAAATGTCATGTGTTTGGGAGAAATTAATGAGAGATCCCATCGGTTTGGACCTTTGGCCATGGTGTTGAGGAGGGTCAGTCAGTTTCTCCATTGGAGCTGATTATTGGACAACAGCAGAAGACTTGTACATTTGTAAATATGTCTAGTCTGTCAAACGCAGTGTTCCTTTTTGTAAAGAAGTAGCTTTAGTTTACGAATATAATCTGATCATAGGTTTCTACTTGGTTTTCTGAAACATCCTATTGCCTTTTTAAAGAAAATGATTAAAACCTGGTTGAATTAAGCGTAGAATTTAAAGTTTATTACAGGATGTGATTAGTGCAAATGGTTTATTTTTTGCAAAGCTTTTAATGAAACAGTAATGGGTGAAACTTATTTTGATGATAGTATTTTAAGCATAGTATCGTTTTTTTAAGTTTTGGTTATTGTCCTCATGGATGCATTTATCGCACATTATTTATTTAAAGTCTGACATTTTCTGGCTATAATAAATAGTGTAATTTGGGTGATTTCTGAAAAAAGAAAACATGCCTTTAAACCTCCTCACAGGCTGTGGTATCCTGGGGGTTAATGTATCTAACAGAGATCTAACAGACACCAAATACAGAGTTAATGCTTGTTTGGCCAAACTGTACTGTACCTGTTCCAGCTCCTGTATCATGTAGTCTTTGGACTGGAGGATCTCCAAAACTTTTCTGTCCTTTATCTCAGCTTTGTGCTTCTCTCTGTAACAATAGAACAGAAATAGGCATAGCTCCGTACTCGTCTCAGTTTGAAGTATAAAGTATATCCTCGCAGATCAACAGATATCATGAGGACTCATTTAGCCATCAATTAATGTTTATTTACTGTAACTGGTTCATAACTTTGGCACACAGTGGATTTATAGTAGTTACGTAGTAATTATAGTTATATAATGTTTTTGAAAACTACACTTATAGAAAGGAATTATCAATGTGATTTAAAAGTTATAAAAGAAGAGCTTCTGCACTCTCCTGCTGCTGCACTAAACTTTTCTCTCTAACCTTCTAGCACCTCTTTTATCATAATGAACTTTTAGGGAGTCAAAAACAAGGCATCAATTGGGGACCTGTTTGTTTCAACTGCTTTAGGCCACCAGGGGCCACCCATTCCCTCCACTCATCACTCGCTCCTTCTACACCTCCCATCTCCGAGGCCTTTTCTCTCGTCTCTTTGCCTCTTCTGATCAGCCCTCTCCCCTGATGGATACTAAAATGAGTATCTGGTGTCCCCAGAGAAGCTGGAACGCAGGCTGGCCCCAGCTACATCTCCTTGTATATTGGGCTGTGTTCACCATGTCCTGAGCAACCAACCAATCACTCTACAAGATCCACACAGGAAGGGGAGGGGAGGGGTGAATGGCAGTTCCCAGTGGGCACCAGCGCTTGACTGGAGTCGACACAATTACCATGTCAATATCCTCCTGCGCATCAGGTGATACAATACACATACACTCTCTAGGTGCATGTTCTCCCACCGGTCTCAGTGGACCAACATACTTTGATGGGTTTCCTACGGGGCTATAAAGGAACTGAAGAGGCTGTGCAGAAGGAATGAGAGGCCCTGGTACCGAGGAACTCTCTGCATGCTTTTGCACTGTGTTTTACCTCTATTAAGGGTCTACTTACAACTGACAGACCTCAAAAAGTATCTGATATGCACCCATGACAGTGAACATATCATTCGAAGATATCTTCAAATGAAAAAGTTAAAACTCAAGTATTGATTACAGCTTTATGTTTATTTCAGTGGCAGTTGGAAGAGTATTTCAAACTACACAGATACCAGTATCAAGGATATTTTAAAGTCACTTCTTTCCCCTAATCAGGGAGGTATATATCTAATTTATCCAACTGTGAAGAGACCTGAACCTCTGTTCTTCTCTGGAAGTTCCCATGCCACTGTGTTTGGTGTAGCTTAGCCACCCTGCGAAGGAGGTCATATTCAATCTCACAATTTATCCGATAAAGACAAGTATTTGGCAGGAGTGTTTCAACTGTCCAGAATGGGTGCGGCAGAGGAAGAGTGTTTTCATTAAAAAAGGTTTCCATGGTTGAACTGCTAGACCGGGGATAAGAAGGCTTAAATCAGCATCTGCACCAGATTCCGTCGTAACCCCAGTAGAATGGCCAAGGTGCCTTAAACACCCCTTGAACGACTTTCACACATATTTCTCTTCACTTGTGAGATAAAGGAATTTTCAGCTACTGAGCCTCTCAGGTAGCAATTTGAAAGATGAGTCTACTCACCGCTCAACCACCAAACTGACAGCCTGGGTCAAGTCTGGATTTGCCACTTGCAGGCGTTTCCATAGGGACCACACAAACTCCTTGTCTGCCTGTGAAAATAAAGGATTCAGCAAGTCAACAGCTGTTAGTCCTAATTGAGATAAATAGCTTTTGATAAATTTGTCTCAAAATGCGGCGAGGGGCCTGCGAGGAAAGCCACAGCACATCTCAGCTTTTCCAAGTGAAAAACAAAAAATTAAATAAGATGCTCAATGACATTAGCATACGACAGAAGGGGTAGTCGATCAATAATTTAAATATCTTGTACAAAATAGTTTTTGATCTGGCCTGCCCTCTCTAATCATGAGCCTCTCTTAGCAGGAATCCTCATCGCTGAGATGTGACCTTCGACTCAAGAGGAGCATGCATTGACACTTGTCATTATGCACTATTTATGACTGGGGAGAGCTGGGATCCAAATCAAAACACAGCAGTCGAGCTTGCATTTTCTTTATTAATCAATTGCGCCCCGGATATGTTTTTCACCACAGCTCCAAAGTAACTAGCCCCAAAGAAACTCGAAACTGATGACAGAGACAGTCATCTTCAAGTGGAAAAACCCAGCCAGCCCCTGACACATTTCCAATTCAAATTGTCTCGCTGGTTTTTCAAACATTTTTAAGCTACATTACATTTAATGAGGGACATCTAAAAACTACATTTTCTGACATTAAAAGACAGAATTATACCAAATCGACTTAATATAAAATTATCTGATAAATTATGTTCACATCATCATAAGATAAAAGTCATCCCTCCCACTGGAATCTACTGGTCTCCAATTAGTACATGAATTTTAACCCCCTTTTCAAAAGTGTCTAATCAATTATTTACTAAAATGGCAGAAGCAGACCTTGATAAGACCATGAGCTGAACATATAAAGTGGAAGGACTGTAGATCTCTGTCTCTGTATGCATCTCTGTGTCAGAGTATGTGTGTGTGTGTATACAGAGTGGGAGCAGGGCGAACGGGGATAGAGATCTCACCAAATCAGCTCTGCAATGCAACTAACGATAAATTAAGCAGCGTGGTTGACTTGAGATAGGTGGTCTCCCTCTGCCTGGCCTTTGGCTGCCATTAGCTGTTCCATAGACAAGCGTTCAGTCAGGACCCTCATCAAGAAGTACTCGTCTGCCGTATGTGTACTTAAACATGCATTGAATGTGTGTTTGATGAGCGCTGAATTATTCATCTTGAATCTAGCCACTGAAACACCATGGGCTAAACATACCAAAGACAGCCACTGGAATCCAGCCACATATTAATAAAATTAGCAAGGTCTACTAGGAACATTTGCTGGCCGACAGATGAGACTCTTTGTAGTTAATGGCTGTCCTGAAATACATCTTGCCAGAGACTTAAGACATCAATGGTATTCAAATGGCACTATTTAAATGGTACACTGCACAGCTAAAGGTCCCCATTAGATAGACAGAATCACTGATGTTCTACTCGAGACCAGACCACCAAGGACGGCTTCCATGTCAGTTCAGTGAAGGGCAGAAGGGACTGTCAGTTTGATGTGAACGAAGTACCACCGGTAAACTAGTAGTACTAAAAGGTGGCGCATTACAACTGAAAGAAACATTTTAACATGGGTCTTTCAGTCTAAAGATGTTATTTTTTCTTGCCACTGTTGCCAAGGGAATGTTAGGTCTCTGTATATTAACCGAAAAATATTATCTAGACCTGATCGAATCAGAAAGTACCAAAAAATACTTTATATTGTTGTAAAGTGGAGTGATATTAATAAAAATTAACCCTGACTTATTTGTTTGCCAAAATGTTTGAAAAACAACAGCCTGCTAAGTGCTCTTAATAAAAAGCACTTTAATAAACATTAACTTCAAGAAAACTTAACAGCGATTTACAAAAACTGTAATGAATTTTAGGTGACTAAGTGTTGAACAACGGGAGCCTCCTGGTCAGTGAATGGTTACATTGCTTGCCACATCACCACAGTCGCAGGCGTCACCAGCTCACTTTCAGCTGGCCCCACGACCTTTGTTTCATGTCATACCCCTCTCTCGCCCCTGTGTTCTGTCTGCCTTTTCACCTGTCACAATCTGATAAAGGCAATAAATGCCCCAAAAATAATATTTTTTTCTTTTTTTAAGAGTGATGCACAGCAATTTTTTCACAGGTTGTTAGGTGAGCAAACCTCCTAATTAAACACATTTAATGAGAAACATTTTTTTCTTTTCATATAGTTTCCAACAAACTGCTTCATGAGTCTTCCCAAGTTTTAAAGTCAAATAAAGAACTGAGGGTTAAAAATATGTTTGTCACTTTTACAGGTAAGGTTGTTCATTAGGTGTAGAGTATTTAAGATACCAATTATTCAATGTCAGTACAGTGAATTAGAAGCAAATGAATTGTTTGTTGATGTACACATGTAGTTGCACCACCATACAAGTTTGTGAGGAAGCCTTCTTTTGCCTGTAAATTATGAAATGATTGTATCACACTTCTTTTTCTGAGGAAAACCTATAAAGTTCACTTTAAAAGTCAAACTAAACTACTATACGCATCACAAAAAAGGCAACAGGCAGACATGCAGTTAACAGCCAAACAGCACCACCACATCAATGTTCCTGCCACATGCGTCAGGAGGTGGTGTCAATAGTCTAATAAAAACTCCAATGTAACACATCATCTGCTGAATGCCACAGCTGTCTGCCTACCTGTACAGCAAGGTTCTGTGGATATGCAAAGTGAGAAATGTTGGTTAAGTTCACTCATGTTATGAGGCACCACCTGGTGGTGAGTATGCAAGGGCAACCTCACTCAATCACTGGCTCACAAAGTGAAGATGAGAGGTTCTCAAATCTGCTCAAGAGCAATTTCTGGACTATGTTTGCATTTATTTGAATAAAAAGAAAAACGGGGTGTTACTTTATTCAAAAGTACTCTGTAAGAAGACAAACACAGAAGACATTTGCTGCACAATGTTTACTGTCTTTGCTGGACATTCAGTAAAGTGTGGTATGGTCTTATTTGAGACCTTTGCAGCTGAACAGAAGTGACAACCACACAATTACAATATTCTTTATGCAACTTAGTAATATCAACTCATCTTTAAATAATTATGAACATTCTGAATATAAATATGCTTCTCAGTTTAATCGTGAGTTTATCCCTTTTGAGTTCAACTATAAGGAATTGAACAGATGTACTTTCCTGCATGAATTGATATTATCGCACTAGAAATCATTTTATTATTAATGATGTTACAAAATGAGCATACATATGTGCATTAGATGAGTCATCTGATCAAAAATAAATATAATGGCCGTGAACATGAGACATACTTTGTGCCACCCACTTAATAAAGTATGTAATTATTGCCAAGAGGGGCTGGAGACTGTAAGATGTTCATGTAGTCAGACCAAATCAATCACCAGTTTGTGCAGCAGAGCACAAGACATTATACAATCAAGAATCTTTTCTCGAGACAGAACAGCATAGTATTTCACTCAATGTTTCATGGGGCTCCTGAAAAACTTAAATATATGTGAAAATGATAGCTTTTTTGCTTTTTTTTTTTTTTTTTAATAATGGGAGACAACAGACAAACAGTAATTGCCTGATGTGCTGCTTTCATTCACACTCAAATTCTTACATTTCACCTCAAGTGATATAATCATGGAGGAACACTTAAACACCTGCACACCTTCAAAACATGATAATTGATCATTTATTCGAAACCAAGCCATAACCATTTGTGCATTTCATAGTTTCACCCATTCTTCAGATAGCAGATACTATCTGAAGAATGGCTACTACCAACGAGTAGGTTAGTGTGTTCACATAATGTTAATACACATTCAATACATACCTGGCATTGCATCAACTCATCTGATAAACTCTTTACTTGCTCCTCCAACTCCAGGATGTGAGTGTCGGACATTGTGGGACTAAAAATGAAGCAAAAATAACAACTGACTTCAGTTCAGAGCGTCTCATTCGAGAAATAACACTCGAAGCTGTGGATAAAGAAGATTACACAGATGGCAGGCTATCGTCTTGTAACCTTGTTCGTATTTAAGCAGCGAGTAACACTGTTCATTTGGAATGGAGATTAAATTTTTGACAGCAATATCGACAGGAATGCATAGCGCTACCTGTCATCTGACGTTAGCTAACGTTAAATTAACTAGATTCATGTCCTTTGCACACTCACAGAATGAGACAGTGAAGCTAACTGGACGCTGTTTAGCTCTTGAAGTGTAGCCTTTCACATTTCGTCTCTTACCTGCTTCGATAACTTGCTAACCAGGCGGACGTCAACACTGTAGCAGAGGCTTTAACGAGGCTAACGTTAGCCACTCAACAAACATTCATATTTCCCGTTTCTTGTCTGCTGTTGACAGCCTTCCGGTGTCAAGTCAGCGCCCCGCACAACGGCACGACATAATTCAACGGCAGAGTTTAACTAACTACTCAAATTAAGCTTTCTTTGCTCTCAATACAAAACCAAAACAAACTTTCTCAATGAACCACTCCGTTGTCAATAACTACAGAAACGCTTTCCTGCTTTCAAACGAACCGCCGTTTTCCGTTTCTCTCCCTCCGCGTCATCGTCATCACGTCATTTTACGACGGCTGCCGTTACCGTACGGCAGGACGATCCCAAATCCAAATGCAGAGTTTTCTATAGGGCGGTCCGGTTGCCAAAATAAGTCCCTGTGGTTGTTTCGAGTGGTCCTAAGCAAAAATCAATCTTGTGCTTTTTGTTCAAACTTTTAAACTTTTCAGCCAGCCTGTTTTATGCCTGCTATCTTAGAAGCGCACACAAATAGGTAAGAGGAAAAGTGGTGTGATGATGAGACTTTTTCATTTTGACTAAATAAATCTGAGTGAGTCATCTACAGGCAAAATATTTAACTTGTGATACAGTGGACCTGTCTGCCCTTTTTTTTAAGTGCAAGTGAAACAACTTCACGTAATTTCTGCCTGCACAATTCCTCCTGCAATGTCTTTCATTCACCAAAGAAGGGCATGGGAGATTTCACCTGAATAGAGAATGGGAGGAGATTACACCCATGCTCATTCCTTGGGAGGCCACAGACTGGGTGACTTCAAAATTAAATCAGGAGTGCACCGAAATAAAGGTATATTAATGATATAATAATATATCTCGGAGATAACAGTACAAATCCCACTGATTTTTTAAAGGGATTAAGATGACAGGCATACAGTATCTGTATGTAATTGTGTTGAGGTCACATGCATATGTATATATTTAGAAAAGTAGGTGTTGTAATTATTGTACCATGTTGCCCATACAATACAATCTTGCATACAAGATCGACCTATTAAATGTGGAACTTTGGGCCAAAAAGTGTGTGGACTTCAAAATTCACCTTACAGTTAACCTAATGTGTTACTGTGATTAGTTGGTTTAATTAGTGGTCTGAAATTAGCACTTCAACAATGTTTACTAAAAATATTTGACAACAGAAAGCATAAACAAATCATGCGAATAGTGCACATGGAGCCTTTGATGTCATTAAAAACCCACTTAACTGATAAATCTCTATGAACAATATCCATCCTCGCTCGGATGTAGAGAGTTTGACAAGATTGTTGGACAGTCTTGTGAATTGCCCCGGTGGTGACTTCTTCATCAGCCCAGGCCTCACGCTGGGCTTTCATCAGAAGCACATTTAGCTGACCAAGACTAACTCTGTGCAAACCATGGGTCAAAACTGTTGGTTCTCAATTATAAATGGGCCTAACTTATATATGTGAAAGAATTCTTAATCATCTAATGCTGTGGATGGAGAGTATGTGCAGTGATTAATTTGTTTTCTCTATCCACCTAATCAGCTTTAGGCCTTTCCCAGCATGCACAGGGCAGAACTATCAACAGTGGCAACCTTCCCAATAAAAGGTCCAGCCATGTTAACAAGCTATGTAGTATTGCAAATCCGCTTAACCTATCAGATTAATGAAGTGTCAGATTAATTTGGATAAATTTGTTCTGTTGTAGTAGGCTTCTTTTTTGCTTTTTGCTTTTTTTTTTCTGAAGACATTTTTGACATGTCACAGCAGGAAAGGTTCAGGTGTGAATGAAAAAATGACTTGACGGTTGATTCTATTCAGTTTATTTAATTATAAGGGCACACTCAAAATACTAATCTTTCATATTACTAATCAATATATTGATGATAAAAGTGTTTATCATACTGTTCAAATGTTTGATGATAAGTGCTGTGAGGTTTTCATTTATTGTTTGTCATGAATTCCAATTTCTGTAAAATGTTGCCATCTTATGGGCCTTGAAGAGCAAAGTATCCTTTTAAAGAAGAAGAGAAGACTACGTTCAGTTTATCATATCCAGATCTCATTTATACTGAGCCTGAAAAATAAATTGCGTAATTAAAAATGACAGATTGAATAACAAAATGTCCCAAAAAAAAAAACTGTATGAGAAAGATCACAATGTATTAAAATTACACTGGTGGCAATAGAAAATGGCAACAACAGCGGTAGGGCAAGGTGTTGTGTAGCTATTATGCTATGACACATACACACACATACACTACATAGAATGAGGGTTCCCCTGTGTCTGCGAGTGCTGTTTTACAAGGCTATAAATCTCTGTTGTTATATCAAAGATCAACAGCCACGTGAATGGCGGTAAAGAGAAAGGACAGAGATCTGATATTGATCTTTTGATGGCAGTTTATGTTTAAAATGTTGTTTTTCTTTTAATAGACATGCTCATAGCTTGCCCCTGCTGGTATTTGCCTTGTTTTATATGTTTTTAATGATCTGTTTTAAGGTCAAAGACATTATTCACGATCCATTTTGAGCCTTGAATCCATAGCGGGGGCTTTGAGAACTGGATGAAAGCGAGAGAAAATGAACAAAGACGTGTGTTTGACATCTGTTTTGCTGGTGAGACAAGACAACTCCATATTGTGTGGTTAATGTACTTAAGTGTCCAGCCAGACTTGGAGCACAGGGTGAGAGGGGAAAATGAAGAAATATGAGGACTGGCACTCCTCTTCAGTCAGACAAATGTTGGTTCATCTGCTCACTGTGCTACAC
>OMLP01014799.1:28318-40390 GCA_900302685.1 Spondyliosoma cantharus
AAAAAAAAAAAAAAAACAAAAAAAGAAAGAAAGAGAGAGGCTGTTTCATCGTGTGTGCCTAAAAAAAACTGCCATAAACGCCGATGAGAAGTTTGTGAACGGGGCAAGACAGCGATTCACCTCAGACAGCGTGCTGCACTGAAGAGGAGAAAGTTCCCCACTTGAGGGCGAAGTCAGACTTTTTTGAGGACGCCAAGTTCGAGAAGTGCCAGGAGCCCCGGGGTCTGTCAGATACAACATGCAGCAATGGTAAATATACATTTTCAGCTTGTGTTCACTTTAGTAAACCAGGCGAAACACACAGATCTACTCTAAAATATGGACTTGGTAACTTTTTTAAAAAATGTATTTTACAACTTCTGCGCCGGTGTGTCATCAGAACTCACCGGAGCGGATAGAAAAGTTCACCAAGAAACTTTCCTGAGTTACTCTTGCGTATTTTAAACTCCAGCACTTGTTTCTGACTCATATGGATCATCCGCTGGATTTGTTATTATGCCTGCATTTATAAGAACAATGAATTTCATCTGCTTAGTTTTATTTTGGGGTTTATCCTTTCCTTTGTTTTCTCCTCCATCTTTGTCTTACAAAAGCAATAATAATCATTGTAGGAATTGTACAGCCGTGCTCAGCAAATGAGCTGTGACATCCGACGTGCAGGAAACACTTCACTTAATATAACTTTATAGTTTTCATCACGCCTTTAAAGTGTTACTCATTTCTCTGCTCCCCAAAGACAAATTAAAAAGACTTTTGCTTGACCTCTCCCAGGAGAACTCCCTGACTGTAAAGGAACTTGTTCAATTTTATTTTGTTGAATCACATATTCGTGTTGTGAGACACTTTATACAACCTGTAGATTCGGGGCCTGCATATTTACAAACTGGTACAGACCAGCAAATGTTATAATTCAGTAGGATCCAGTGCAGTGTCTTCAGGTGGCAAACACACACAAGCGAGGCGGATGAAAAAAGAAAGCGTTATGGGTGTTTGCTTAAATAAAATGTGAGCGGACTTCATTTCATAGCTGGCAGCAACATTTCTCAAGTTATTTTTCTCGGGCCTAAATTCCCTCTGCTGAAAATCCTGCTTCACCTTTCTGCACATTTCCTCCTTCTTTCATTTTTTTTTCTGCAACGTTTTATTGATTTCTTGACATATGCTTTTTCTTGTTTCAGTTGATTTTCCTTTGTGGAAGTTGTTTCTTTTATTTTTTTAAAAAAAAAATCAGAATTGCTCTGTTACATTTCAATGCAAACAAAAGCTTCAGGTGATTTTTCTTTTACGGTTTGCTTTTTTTTTTGACAAATGCTGGTAACTGGAGCTGTAATGCGTCAACCTCGGTGATTTTAAGTGTTCGCCTCAGTGCCTGTTAATGCGTCTCGAGGAGAACTCAGGGAGCTCGTGGCCAACCTGTGACAGTGAAACGCAGGCGGAAAGCACACAGAGGCATTTCATGTCAGCGTAAGACATTTCAGCGTGGACATCTCCGAGTACTCCGGGAGACAGGCGAGGAAGGAAAGGGAGAGGGCTCGGAAGAGTGAAACAGTGAGGGAGAGATTGAGATGAATGGCCTCACTTAAAAGCACCACAATAGTACCTTCACACTTTCATCAGTGGGATGTGTGTGAGATTAATGCCTAGCACTGTGTTTTGGCGCTGGTCTGAGTGTGTGTCAGGGATGTTTCATGAGCCTGAGCTGGTGCTGCAACTACACCGAAGAATGCCAATTTACATTCCTGGAGTGTCATTTCATTACTTTTATCTCCACGCTGCTTTCTCTCTCCGCCTGGACCGGTCAGGGATCTGTGCAAATTCAAAATTTCCTTTGAGTTAAAAAAGCCGATTTTCCTTCCTGTCCGTCTCTCTCTCTCTCTCTCTCTCTCTCTCTCTCTCTCGTATTACTAGTATTATTATACACGTATTACATTCTCAGAGTTAGAGAAAGAAAAGAAAATCATGAACCAGCAAATAGAGAAAACAAAAACAACAACAATAACAAAAAGGCAGGACCACAAAACTCCATGTAAAATAATGTCGAGGTAAATGTCCTCGTTACACTCTGAGCAGACCCCCCCCGGCTCGTCCTGTAGCACTGCTTACGTGAGGTTAAAGCAAAAGTTAAAGTTGTCAGCGAGGCTGCAGCTAGGTCGTGATTCCTCTGGGTCTGTGGGAATCAGAGTGGGGGAGAGTGTGTGAGAGCGTGTGTGTGCGGGGTGAGAGCCACTGGTTAGTCGGTTCAATAATCTGCTGGACAGGTAGGCCTGTGACGCCCCCCTTAGAGAGGCTGCTAATGAAGAGAAAGGCTGCTTAGTGGTGCTCTGCTCTGACCCCACCAACCCTCCCTGTCCCCCCTGCTGGCTTCCTCTGATTACTGCTCACATCGAGAACTCCTTCCTCCTCTTCTCCCTCCACTCCATCCTCTCTCTGTTTCGCTCTGGTTTCCTTGCCTTCTCGCCGCCTGCCTCTTTATGTGAAGAGAATGGGTGCTAAGCGTGTAAAGCAGTCTTGTGATAACTCGTTTAGATATTTTCTGCCCTGAGTTCCTGCTTCTTTTCACGCGTGCACTTAATAATTTTCATATTTGATGTGATTAATCTGAGATCGATTTGACCTTCACGTTCCTGCCTATTTCCCACGCAATTTTTTTAGTCGTGACAGCGCTGCACTCTTAATGTCGAGACGTATATGTTTCACTGCGGACATTAGAAAGCGGTGTTCCTACGTCTCCCCTCTTCTCCGCAGATGATACACATCAACGTTTCTGCAACACCCTCGCAGTGTTTTTATTTATCCAGGAGTGGGTCACTGGTGCACAGATATGGCTTCTCCTTCTTCTCCATCTGTTCTCAGCCCCAGCAATCTCTTGAGTGACTGATAGTGTGTCTTGGCAGTGACAGAAAAGGTAATATTTTGAGAGGGGGGAGGCGGGGGTCGTACACCTAGTGGTGGCCCGAGATGAGAATCTTTGAACAAGACACTGTAACCTGAGTCGCAGGCTCCAGCGAATAAACAGAGACACTGTGAAATGTTAAAACAAATTGGATCGTGGGACTCCTAATTTAATAAAGGGCACAGCATGAGCCACACTTGATTTAAAACAATACACATATAGTAGACATAATTACATTTTTGTACCTCCACACACAAAATGGGAAACTGAATCTTCGCACACTTGCGCTCATGAAAACTCTCTAATATCCTCAGAACACATTATGAAATTTGGCCCGTGTTCCTGTGATTCTTAAGTTTAAAAAAAAAAAGAGAAACAAATAGCCGTAATGAATAGGACTAACAGCTGTTATGACATGAGCGTTTAAGATGTGTTTAGTCTTCTACATATATCATATAAGTGTTTTAATCTGCTAAATGATAGTGATATCGTCTCGGAGGTGAGATGGTAGATCACACTCGGAGATGGCGAGTTAATCAGATTAAAATCAGACTCAGCGCTACGAGCTGTGTTTAAACTGTAAACTGATACTTGTACTTACATGCGTTAGATTTTTTTGTGCCGTTTTTTTTTTCTCTACAGGCTTCAATTCGCATGCTAATCCAAACACGATCGTATTCCTAAAGGAAAGGAATCAGGAAAACTTTGGTCTTAGTACATGAACACACCCAGTGTGTGCAGAAGCCACACACTCCCTCGGCCTCTATTTGTTTAAAGTGAGAAATGATAGAACGCATTTTGCACAACTCGGCCTTTAGGAATACACCCCTGCTGCATTTTTCTCTCTTCCCAGACACAGTCATGATTCTTACATTTTCAGCTGTAATTTGGGGTGGCCTTAATTAATTCTGTCCAGAACTAATTACCGGCAACCTTGTAAAATAAACACTTCAGTGTCACTGGGTGGCAACTGTCCGATCGGAGGGGAAATTACATTTCACTTGTAATCCATACGTTCTTCGGCAGCGCTACAATATAATTCATGTCGACACTATAGAAATACCAGAGACGCTGGACCTGCGTAACGAACAGGAGTATAGTTGTAACCAAATGGCTCAGTTGGGAGGTATAGGGTTATGTGGTATAATTTATATTTTATAGCTCCCTCCTGCACCGACTGCACTCCAGAATAAAGTTGTTCGATTTTGTTCCATGAACAGTGAGTGAGAAAATCTGGGATTTCACTTGTGATGGAAACTCCAGACACCACTTTGTTCCCTTCTTTCTTCTTGTGTTCTTTATTTTCCTGTTGAGTCTCATTTCTTGCTTTCAGATAAAAACATACCAAGCTGCATCTATATATTTTGTATATGTGGATGTTTGTTTGTGTGACTGTGTGCGTTTAAATTTTCTTTCTTTCTTTTTTTACTTGTGGGTGTGTGCATTAGTGGCCCATGCCCCAGTGACTCAAAAGGCATGGAAAGATCTCCTCAGGCCATACAGAGTGATTTGATTAAAAGAGAATCATTTGCCCTAAAGGTGTCTTTTCTCCTCCCTCCAAAAAAGCTGGTGGAAGAAATCTGATATGACAAGATAAGTGGTGGCTCATGAAAAATTCCTGAGGACTTAGACGTAGCACGTTGACTTTGGAATTATGGCCTTGAGTGTTTAGCTCCTTGCTAGTAACCATGCCTGACAATGATATTTTTACCTGCATGGTCTTTGAAATGATTCCTCTTGTTCCCAATCCAGATTTCTCTCATTTAAAACGTGTTTATGTACTGTCCAAAAGAAGGACAAAGTCAACTCCACGCTTCATTCCAGACATTTTCTCCTCCAGACAGCACCACATCTACCACATTGCCAGTTCAATAAGAAAAATAATCATGGTGATTTGGGGAACCATTAAAGTAGTTTTGAAGGGATGAAGTGTTTAAGCCCAGTTGCTAGAATTAAATGTTGGCAGCTCATGTTTCTACAAACTACTGTTTTCAAACTTGTACGTGTGATACGTACCATATCGATATTTCTCCAATACGTGTCATATCACGTTTACATTACATGATTATGACCTGACATTCATACTGGGAGGTGGAGGAGATGGTGTTGGAGTTAGACGGAAGGTTGCCAAGCCAGTGACCGGAGTTCAAGACTGTGTTCCAACATTTGTAAGTGTCAAACCAATGGATATTATTAAGGCGACATCAGGACAATTTCCAGTTCCAAAAATGATATTTTTGAGGGTAGATCGTGACATCTCCACCCGTGTTTGTGGTGACGAAAACATATTAAACAAACAAGAAAGATGTTTTTCTTACCCTAACAAATGGGGTTTGTGCCTTAACCTAACCAGACGATGAACAAGTGTCACAACATAAAATTGAAAACAGAATTTAAACAAACGTACTGCTGCAACATAAAGAAATGTCCAGAGTTTGCGTAAAAAGGAACACTACCAACATTTATTCAGGCGATTTGGTTGAGTGGTTGAAATAGTTTTGTTGTATTTCACACAGGCTTTGCACCTTTAACAGGGTCTATAGGGTTGCCCATTTACTCTGGTGGGGCTGCACACTGACTTTCTATTGTACCGTTTGGGCCAGCCTGGATAACCTCTTCTCTATAACCCCAATAATGGTTGCAGATACGGCTGCCCAGTTTCCACCTTCTTTCATCACACATTGAAACATTTGAGATGATTACCTGCGATCGAATATCGATCAACTCTTTCCTTCTTCCACTTGTCTCGACATGGCGGCAGGTGATACATAATGGGCAGACGTTGGAGGCAATAATGTCTGCCCTCCATCCCTCTTCCAACAACAGACATCAGCTAGAAGGGAGACACTTTCCTGATCTTCCACCTGTAACCTATGAGCAGACAAACAGTTCCACAAATGTCATCAGCTTCCCCATACCTCTATCCAGCTATCTACACCATCCTGACTCCCAGCGTATTGGATGGTTTTAAGCTGGCAATGTCGAAAGGCCCAAGCAATCAGTGTCCTTGCAGTTCTAGGCTGAGAGATACAAACGGGGTGTGTGGAAAGCCAGAGCCCTACAGGCTATGTGATGGTATTCTAATGAAGTTGATCAGGCAGGCTGGGTTATGCTGAAGGATCCTTGAATGCACGCTCTACAGAGTATGTATGCTGTGGAGCCCCTCTTCACTGGACAAGTCTGTCTTGTTTACAACTTTTCCCTTTGTTCACTTTTACTTGGAAACAATTTCTGACTCCAACTCTGGATTTTGTTATGTCACTACATATACGTTGCTCATTGTTCCTCCCTTCAGCAAGTCCTCATACATGAAGGACTGAATAGGTTGATTGACAGTAAACTTGTAAAAACGGCATACATCGTTCTACCCAAAACAACACAACCATTTCAACGTACCAGCAACAGACAGACCGGACCTTCATCGTATGATCGCCCCTTGGTTGGGTTAAGGCAAGAAGACTACTACAAATAGCTACGTTACTTGTGTAACTTCAGTTATGAACCAATCTACTATACTTAGGTTAAAATGAATCAACATTGACTGAATACAAACATCCGTCTCTTAGGTCAAAGCACTTTATACTACTTTACCTGACATCGTCATTTGCTGCCATAACAATTACTGCATCCAGTAGAGGTTGCTGCCTGACAAGAAGCGTAAATACGGGTCATATTTAGCTGCATTCACAGTCGAATTACATGGACGATTTTATGAAAAGGAAGGCATGCTCCTGTAACCGGTAGAAGTTAAGACATGGACATTTGTCTTGAACTAGATGACAAACCTTTTTTGGTACCATATGTGCTTCGTACTCCATCACCTTCTCAATCCTTCATTTTTTTGATTGTCCTCCATTGCCTTGCCTTCTCCGTCCTGCTGCAGTTGCTGCTTAAGGTCATAACTTTGTGTTGCATCAGAGAGTAAAGCATTTCAACAGTATAGTCCATTACAGAGCAGCTCCTGTGTGAAAGAGAGATCCACTGAATGGTTGTAACTTAGTTCATTGTGCACAGGTGGAACCCTCAAACCTTGTTAACGTGTGTCTCCATGAGTTGCTGCCTTCGTGAATACTGAATAGCCATTTAAACAGTCAGTGCCAGGAAGTGTTGGTGAGTCTGTCCTGAATGGCAAAAGCATCACATGAAAATTTCATTATGCTACTTCACAGGAGTGATTTGGAAAGCTCATAGAGCCCATTAGCGGGCTCTACATTTGCTCACAGAACAAGGGTTACGGTGGCGTTACCTTTACTTCATCCCAAACAAATATTCGTGAAGTATGCATGCTTTTCTTAAAGCATAGCATAGATGTTTATCCTATTCCCAAGATTTGTGTGTTTTCTGCAATGTCAGTCATAGTTTGGAACAAAATACTGTTAAGGTTATGTGAGTGAACATGGGGACACTCACACCGCAAAATCATAGACGTGTCACACTTTAGTAATGCAAAGCTAGTTTGAATATGATAACCATAATGTGACATTGTCTACTTAGCTGATGGCATATGTCCCATTTGACTTCCACAAGGACAAACCTTTTTCTTGTTTTTGGACTGGTAAAAATGAACAGTTACAGTCCAATTAAGCTATTTTTGTGGAGCAGAAATTCAACACAAATGGCGTAATGAGCCCCTCCACAAAATATTCATGGAGGACTTTTAAATTTCTGGTACGTACTGTAGATTAAATGTTTTTACAGTGTCAGATATATGCTCATTGTGTAATAAATCCAACCAAAATATTCATTCATTCATTCATTCATTCATTTTTTGTAAGTTAAATTAAATGTTAAATCTTTGTTAAAGACGTGTTGATTTCACATTGATTTCGTTGGCTACACAGTCAGAGAGATGGAGGGCAGAAGCTTAACAAGTAATCACTCATGGTATGCAAGTGCTCAGTGACTGGGGTTTGTTTCTGTTTGACAGTTTTAATGTCCCTTCCCTGGGACATCTTAAAGCTGAATTCACGTTGTGATGTACGAAACTTACCTCAAGACAGTTGTTTGGATTTTGAGCTATATAGTTACTAAATCGTATTTTGACTTAGGCTGTATATTCTTTGTATTTCTTACCAACATTAGGGAGCCATTTTAGTTTGTTTCTTTCAGTTATCCATCTCGCTCACATCTGACATCTGACTGAATGAATGTACTCTTATTTGAATCAATACAGCTGTCTGTCATTTTACTTGCCCCTACACATGTGACCAAAAAACACATATGGAGGGCCGAAGCTGATGCTTGTAACACGCTGCTCATGCATAAGTTCAGGTAGCTCCACATGAAACAGTAGTTATTTGGCAATTGGTTTGGTTGTACAGTGTTAGGTCTTCCATAAGTTATGCAACTTTTTAACGATCGTGGCATGGTAATTTGAACGCTACCATGACGATACAGCACATGGTACTGGAAGAAAATGTGACCAAGTTACAGCCCTGCTCCACTCTCACAGCTGTATGAAGCCAGCTGGCCTGTCTCTAGCACGATCGAAGAGCATTTGTTTCCTGGACCACCGGTCGACCGGCCTGGTATAAAAACCCCTGTTGGTTTAAATAGCTGGTTGACTGCTGATAGACAGCATTAAGCATTACATGTTCTTTTGAGTCATAGAGAGAAGTAGTTAAGACTGTCGCCCATTTTTTTTTCATTGTTGGGAATTTGTCTACATGTTGGGAAAATACAAACCTAACAATACAGCAGCAACAGTTTATTAAACATACAGTAGTAAACAGGTCTGGTCTATACAGTATGTAGGAGTTTATGAATCTAAGATTTATTTTACTTCGAATGTGTCCTTTCTATGTGAGACCACAGCTTTGGATATATTGTTCTGTAGTAATTCTGATTCTGACCAGTTGTATCATTTTGTCTTTTCCTGCATGAATGCAGTCTTCAGCCGTTCACCTCACATCTGGCTCTTGTTGAGCTTTCTGGTTTGGGAGTTAGTATTTGAGCGTGGGTAGCATTAATCTGTGTGTTCATGTCAGTGTGTAGTAACCTGTGTGTAAATCCCATATATGCTGGGTCAATAGGGAGCAGTAGTCACCTTGGTTTTTCTGTACTTTACTTTCACCAAGTTTTATCTGACAATGATTCTTATACGAACATATGGATAATGTTTGAAAGACACTTGTAACCTTGGGGACTGAATGGATAATCTAGCCTCAATCGCCCAGTGTTGCTCAAGAGTTTGGACTCTTTATTCTAGTATGAATGTCATTGATTTTCAATATTACTTTTTAAAAAGTCAGAGGAGGAATTCAGGGCATTGTGTTTGCATTTAATAATGTGTGGAATGTGTGAATGCATCAGTCGTTTTAGTCAATACCCTCAAAGGACATTCATTTCTATAAAGCAATGATGGCCAAATCTTTACAGTGTTAATAGCATATGCAAAGGAACCATGGTAAACCTATCTGCATTTCATCTGTAGCAACTCTTTTGCGAGAAAAAATCTGACAAATAAAGCACTGCTCACCATGTCTCCTGTTGGCTCCAGCTTCCAGTTAGCTTCACTCCTACAGTGAATATAGGCAAATAGCATGCAAATGTGTGACGTGGTGACATAGTGTGATGTCAAGAAGTCATGAATTTAAAGGCGCGACCACTGGCGAGCTGTTTCAGGAGCAGTGTTTTCTGTGGCAGAGAGGAAGTCTCATTCCCGTTTAACTTTCCAGACCTTTTACATTCCGATAAAACAATGAAGGAAAGTTAAAAAAAAACAACTTAAAAGCATGATAGGTCTCCTTAAAGACAAAGCCCTCTACTGGCCACAGTAATAATGACTCATGCCAGTCGGAAGCAATGAAGAAAGTTGGGTCTTTTTGAAGGCACATGTGGAGGAGGTCATGGTGGTTTTCATGGGACACTGACGTTCAATTCCTGTCTCTAACCGACAGTCAACATTGGTTTCTTTTAACTAGGACAAACCCAAACCACGATGAAAGTTCTAAGTACCCGTTTTAAACCAAACCATGCTCTAACCAAGTTGTGTTTGTGTCTAAACCTAACCAAACCTTAGCCAAACTGTTGTCACATCATAAAACTTCTAACTTCCAGATGTGTTTCGTAATGGTTATGGAGGGCAATGACTGCTGAAACAACGCTTAAAGTGTTGTTGATGTCAAAGTAAGTCCTGGTTATGTGATGGTAATGTTGGTCAGACTTCATGCGCTTCTGAGAGCCAGTGAGGTCTGCCTTGTAACCACTTTAAACTGCTAAAGCTACGGAGCTAACCATGGCCACTACACCTGCAACCAACCACTCAAGATAGTTAGACTCTACTGTCGTGTTGTTCGCAGCGGGTCTTGGGTCTCGTGGTTTGGCAGGAACACATGGTTTAACTCTGTAGAACTGATTTGATGTAATCTAATAGAAACTTCCTCCTCTGGTCTGATGCCACAAATTAAACCCGACCGTGACATTCGCATCACTATCCCCGAGGGACATGCACGTTTTTCAATTGATTACGCTTCATCTATTGACTGCACTGTGCCGCGCAATTCATCAGCTCACACCTGGAAGACATGTTCGAAGTTCACCCTATGATTGTTGGTGACAAAGTTGCTATTTATGGTGCTAATCATAGTAATTAAGCAGTCTAAGGATGAAGGGGTTTTGTGTGTTTGTTTTGCGTCTTAGTTCACTTTTCCTGTTGGAGGGGAAACTCAATGCTCATAAACTGGGCGCGAGGGGGGCACATCTGCATGTGCGTGCGTGTATGCCTGCATCTGTGGCCGTGTGTGTTTTTTTGGAGCTGAGGGTTAATCTGCTGACAGGTAGTGTGTCAGGAGGGGGACAGTGGCGCTTTTGAGACAGACACAAGAGACGAGCCTCAGAGAGCGGGAGAGAGAAAGAGGGCCTCTTTCATGTGACTCCGCATTCCACCAAGGCACAGGCAGGCAGAGGCACAAGACGAGACATGCGTCCCCCCTCGTCACTCCCTCTCCCCCGCTGCACCCGCTCTCCCGCCCTCGCCTCCCAATCCAGCCTCCACCCCTCCCCTCTGCCGGTGACCTTAACATTTATCAAAGAACCCCATGCTGGAATTCCTCTTCAGCATCTGTGTCCTGGTGGGAGAGTCAGACACACACACACACACACACACACACACACACACACACACACACACACATGCGCGACACACACACCCACATAAAAGTGAGCACACACACACACACACCTTGTTGCAGAACAATCTGTTTTGAATATTGTGGCACTGTGGAGGTGCTGTCCTTGTTGTTCCCTGAGCTTAGGAGGCTGGCCTCGAGACACTCACACACAGAGACGTGGACACATGCTTGCACACACACATTCTCTCCTCCTTCTTGTTTCTTTATTGTACCTCCTGTCACTTTGTCCTATTCATTTAACCTTTCATTAGAGCCAGCAGACAGCCCTGTGTGTGTCTGCACAGCTTCAGGAACAATGCCAAAAAAGCCCCACTGTCACAGTTATTAGATTCCTCCGGCCCCCTTTTACCCCGGCAACTCAATATTGAGAGAGGGAGAGAGCGAAAGAGGGAGGCAGGATGAGGGAGCGGGGGAGACAGAGAGGAAAAGGGAGTGCATGCTTGATGCTGCCACCCAACTCCTATGGTGAAGGATCCTCTTGACTTGTCAAGGACATGTGCCACATGTTGATAGTAGACGGGGCTCAGACAGAACAAGGAAGGGAATGTTAGGCACGACGGAAAAGAGGGAGACGGAGAGAGAAGGGGAGGACAGGCGTGGTGTGACTGTCTTGTGCTGTGGCAAGCAGCACCCTGGAGGAGTTCGACTGTAAACACAAACAGTTTGTGAAGGAATTCTGCTTTTAATGGGCAGCCGGTTCCCCCAGGAAGGACAGACAGGCCAGCGCCCCCTCCCTTTCCTCCTTCTCTGACTGTCTCTCTATATCTTCTCTCCTGAATGCCATGCCACAAGAAGAATCATCATTTTATGAGTGTTTGTGTTGTGCTCGAAATTAAATTTGCGCTTTTTGCATTTGCGCAGCCATAACAGCATTACGTTTAAAGTAACTCTCAGGAGAGCCCAGTCCAGCTCAGCTTGGTGGAGCTGTGTTTAGGTCAGTCCAGCCCAGTCAGCAGACAGCAGACAGTGATGCTCCTCTGGTAATACATTAGCTGAAGTGAATCAGGGCCTGGAGTGGAAAGGCATTGGTCACTCTAGCTGGGGGGG
>OMLP01014800.1:0-10892 GCA_900302685.1 Spondyliosoma cantharus
ACATTTTTCTTACCTCATGTGTGTATGACATTACACCAGATATGATAATATAATATAATAATTGACTTGTCTGGTTAAATAACAGTTAAACAGAACTGTGTGTGTGTGTGCTCATCTTCATTAACATACAACCTTGTCTGTGTCAGGAGCCTCTGGCTACTTTCTCTACAGGGGGAAAACAGGCTTTGTACAGTAAACAGAGGTTTATTCTTTTCTCTATCGTCATCTATTTTCTGAGTCAAGTCAGCAGAAAAAGGAAACGTTAGTCTCCCTCTGTTCTTAATTTCACGCTGTTTTGTCTTCATGTACACTGCAGTTGCCAGTTTATTAGATTTTCCTTGCTCTGATGCAAAAATAAATCCCACTTCCATGAAGATTTTGGTGATCAGTTTTGTTTCAAACTGTTTTAGAGGCGTGTTGAAACAACTTGAAAATCATTTTGGAGGCTGTGGTTTGTGGTTTTGTTGAATTTTACTGCTCAAAATTTAGAATCAAATACAAACATCCTTCAGTCAGCTTCAGTTTCTGCACTAGCGGAGGGTTTTTAGTCATCAGCCTCCACACAGTATATGAATATTAGAGATTTGTCCGTTGAGTTATGTGATATCTTTACAGATTCATGGTGATGTCGTCGTCATATGTCAGGCTGTTAACCTGTCGCCTTTCATCTCTTTGACCTCCTGCCTTAATGTCACACCTTTATATCTCTCAGTATCCGTCTCTCTCTCTCTCTCTCTCCGCCTACATTCACAGCAGCTGTCATTTACTGTGGAGAAAAATTAATTCTCCAAAGAGACCTCGAGCCACTCAGTCGAAGACAAAAGAGGCTGAAATGTCACAAGCTGGTGGCGCGGGGCGTGCAGCGATGTAGGCATGTAGCGAGACGGCACATGAAAGCGTGGCTGGTGCCTCCGCCCCTCCTCCTCCCCCCACACGCTTTGAAAGTGTGACCCCTTAGATATTTATTTCAAACGGCCTCTGGTGCCTGTGTTCGCTCAGAGAGGCCACACTGTCCTTTTATGAAAGCTTTCACACATTCTCATAGTCTGATCAGCTCACAAAGTACAGAGGCGGCAGACAAAAGCTTGGTTAAAATATGCAACAGGCATCACATGAAACCAACGATCGTCAGCAAAGGTACTTTCAAACAATCCAGTTGAACGAGTTAACCCCGCATGTGATGAGAAGATAAAATATTTGAAGAGTAAGAATATGAAAAATATAAGTGTATACATATGGATCTTTTTTATGCTTCACTGTAAAAAGAATCGTAGGGGTGTAAAGTTGTCTGTTGCCACTTTAAAGATATTAAATATATGAATATGAAATTCATTGCACATGATTGAAGTGATATTGAGATACGTACTCTGCCACGGAGGTAAAGTTTCCACTTGTATGCTGGTTGGTTGGTTGGTTGGTTGGTTGGATTGTGAGCAGGATGAAACAAAAACTACTTAACAAATTTCCGCTAAACTTGGATGGAGGATGGTTCTGGGCCCAGAATGGACCCCATTAACATTTGGTACGGATCCTGATAAAGGGATGGATCCAGGAATTCTTTCAGCTGATATTAGAGCTGACTGAGAGCTGAGATATGCTATCTATATTTTTTAGAGAGTTGTATTAGCCTCTCTATGCCAGTGCGCCTGCATGTAATAGAATATGTTTACCCTAATTTGCAGCATGTCATTTTTTAGTAACTGCTGCTATACTACAGTGTCATGCAGACAGCAGGGAGACAACAGATTTCTGATTGGTATGATCACTAGCGTAAAGGTGTCAAGCAAATGCAAATGTGAGAGGAAACGTAATGAAAGGCTGCTCATGCATCAAGAACAAAGTGACGAGGAAACAGACAGAAGCTGCCTGCGGGTGAGAGCAGCTTTCTGATGACATAGCACGGAGACGTGTGGCAAAAAATAATGTTGCTTCCAGGCAGCAAAGTTTGATAAAGTAATGAGTGTCACCGAAGAGTCACGTCACTGCGCAGCACTTGTAGACCCAATAACCCCTGAACTGCTGAGATCCAAGGCGGTGATCCGCAACAAGGGACGTGTCCAAGATTTTAGAAATACTGAAGTCAGCAGCCTCCCAGCTCGTACATGTTTTATTCATTCACTTAACAGTTCAGTTGTATTTTCTGTCAATTATATTTCCCATCTTGTACGTCTAAATGTGTTAAAGTTGTCCCACTACTGTCAGGAATAAAATCTAGGTGGACAGAATCTGAATAATTTATCGAGCTGGGTGTCAGTCTTCAATACATTATGGATGCCAATACAGTGCTCTCCACTGGTGCCATGTGCAACTTTTTATTAGATATTGTCTTAATTAGAAGTGGGTGTATTTGCAAGAGTGATGTCAAAAAACACTGCTTTGTCATAACGCGGTCAGTTGTCCAGTTTCCCATTTTGAATTACGAGTACAGACTCAGACTTCCTGGTTGTTTGGAGAGTCTGTCCTCTTGCTGTAGTCTGTAGTCTGTCTTTGCGGCGTGTTCAAGTGCAGCTTTTTGGCCGAGCCGCAGGTTGATGTGAGGTGACGCAACAGTCAGCCTTCGCTGCTGCAAGTTCTTTGATGTCAGTTTTGCGTGTCTGAGCCCTCAGGCGAGGGCTTTCATTTAACACTGATGCAAAGAGCAGTATTATTGTTTTTTTTAAGAAAGGGTTGGTGGTGACACGGTGGTAAGAAAACCGTCATATCACTTGAGGAAATGGAATGTTAGTTGAATAAATGAAACGAAAGTAAGAGATTAAGTCCACAACTAAAAGAAAAGAAAGCATCTCGGAGTCAAATGAATATACACTGTTAGATTAAACATTATTAATGTTTTTTTTGTTGACCTGATGGTAGACAGATACAAGAATATTGAGACTAAAACACTGCTATCAGCCTACAAAATGACCATTATGTATACGATTTGAATTGTTCAATGTAAACTCCCCACAAACAAAACAGAGAAAACTACCTCAAGCGCTCCTGTGAGTGTTTTTTTGCATTATCAGATGATTTTACTTTATTGTGAATACTGTTTCGCATTAGTGAAAGCATGTGGGATTTATAACCCGGTCCTTTCACCTCTGGGCTACAAAACCCCCGTCTCTGTTCTGTCTATTCAGAGGACCACCTGTTTTATTGTCACAGCTCCACTGTATTTTTATCTTCATTGGCATCATCGGCGGGATTTGTGCAGCTACCGTATGCAGCAAAACTGCATCAGGGTTTGTGAAACTGTGACCGTGTGATTAACCTTGACAGGTTTGCATCTGTCTGCTGCAGAGCTTCAACTCAACTCAGCTTAAATTTACCGCCAGCTGTCCCCGAAGAACCGTCAACCCTTTTCCATTCCCAGCATGTCTATTCAAGCACACCATTGATTTAGTTCCCCTACTAGGCGGGGACAAAAGAAACGGCTGGAAAGCAGGGAACCTTAGCCCTCCCTGAAGAAATTCTATTATTGAGGCTGAAAAGAGCTTGAGGAGCGTGTGGAGGAGGGAGCAACAGATGAGGAGTGAAGCTTTTTCCTTTAAGTCATTTGAAAGAAAGAATTGCCTTTTAGGTAGAGATAGCAAAGACAGGCGATAAGGCAGTAACCAAAAGGTGGAAAGTGATCTGAAAACAGCTCTGGGGAACGTTTCACCAGCTCTTAGGTTCAAACTTAGACCACAAAAGCACTTTACTAAGTGGACATGTATATTTAAAAACCACACAAATGAGTTCATGCATAGATTTTAGATGGTAGAAGCTACCCAGTGTGACTGCTACATAGCAAACTGAATTTGTGATACAGTGGCATTTGATTATGTTAGCATGAGGTTAGCATACGCAAATATTTCCTACATGGACAGCAGCGGTTAATGCCGTCTGCATGGACGGCATTAACCGCTGCTGTCCATCTAGAGTGACAAGATCTAGATTATTTAGAAAACCTATTGTCAGCTTTTACCCTGGTAACAGCTCAGGTAAAGTTATATTTTAGTACTTTCAGGGGACTGTACTGGCGCAACAACAAAATCACTTCATAATACAGCACATCTTTCCACTTTACGACTTGAAAGCCCATAAAGATGTCCGAACTGGGGATATTGGAAGATCAGAGGAGTAGGTGGATGCACTGTTTTTGATTAATGGACGGCCGGTACAACTTGGTACAACTCTACATTTCACTCTGACTTGGTACAGTGGCTGACCCTGCCACTGGAGCATATTTGATAATAAGCGTGTCAGACTGAGGCTTCCCCACTGATTGATTCTGCCCGGTGATATATGTGGATGCTCGGGCCGATTAGTCGCTGTCCCTGTTGCCAAACGGTAGCCTGCCTCGTTCACTTCCCTCTAAACTCTGCTCTGTCACAACATGTTTGTGTTTGTGCGCGTGTAGGGATCATTACTCGTCCTCTGCTGAGCCTAATGGGGGATCATCAGCATCAATAGCACAAGGTGGAAAGAACATTTATGTGGTCGAAAATAGCCTCGCTGACAAATCCATCTGTTTTGGCGGAGAGAGCCAGAGCGATTAGATATATTTTCACTTTTTCACGGTGAAACCGAGTGACACGCTCTTTTTGATTGTAGCAAGGCTGTAGTAATTTTAAGGGCCTGCTGAATATGAAAAGCTACCTTATAAAGGTGCAGCAATAAGAGATGGAAAGGAAGGGAAGATAGTCGGAGAGATAAAAGCCACGAGGTGAAAGAGACGGGCAGGGGAAATTATCATTTGCGGAGGTGACAAATCAAGCGAGAAAATGTAATTGCTGGCACTAAAGCGTTGACATAATAAAGAAAGTGAGCAGGAGGTTGACCGTTTTAATAAGAAGAGAGAGTCATTTGAGGTTACAAGACAGCACACGGCGATGAAAAGTGGCAAGAAATGGAAAAAAGGGATGCATCTTTTTTTGGATAAGGCTTCAGTGGGGGTTATGTAACCCAAAACTACATCACAACATCATTTATATGTGCGAACGTCTCCCTGTTCAATTGATTCTGACTGAGCTGATGTTAATTCTGTCTTCGCCCTGCATGACACAAGGGATAAAAGACGAGTTATATCGGCGGATGCACGCAGCAGTGGGTCGCAGCTTTTTGCCTCTGTGCTCATCTGGATGTAAGCTTACTGTATTCCCAGCTGACAATAGCAATCACAGGATGCTGAATTATAAACACATTAGAGCGTCTCTGTGTCTGTGATATCAGCGAGACATTAGGCAGGAGTCATAACTGTGAAATATTGATGATCTTAATGTCATTTTCTCCACATCATTTTATTTTTCCTGGAGTAAAGATGATATGTTATTATTTACTTGTCATAGCACTCACACACACATATCCTCTGTCTTTTGTAATGAATAGACACGAGTGCAGGATTGATTAAACGCGACCTCTCCCGGGTTTAATCTCGTCGCCGCACCATCATACAGTACGTCTGCGTTGCATCCAAAAAATGTGACCGTGTGCTTCTGTCTGTCTTGTGTGTCCAGCTCTGTCTGAGTAGCAGCGCTGTCTTACAAGGAAGAAGGAAATGAGAAAGCCAAGAGACGTGTCCTCTCACAGACAGAATACACAGTCTGCTCTGGAGAGTTTCCCTTCCTGTCTGACTCAGAGACACAGCAATAAGCAGCCCGGATTAGAACAGCTGTCTGTCAATTAGTTCTCACTTTCTTGTCTCACTTTCTCACTCCGTGTCTGACTTTATTTCCCACACGTATTGGATGAAGTCACTCAGTGATGCATGGGAACTGATATTAGTATTTACATCAGTTTCCCTGGCATGGAAGTAACAAACATTATTGCTGCTTGTGGTTGTACTGCCAGTAAGTGGCGTACTGAAAGTGGCATTGAAGTCAGATATGGTGGAACCGAGATGCACTCAGCAACCATAAAGATAACAATGCTGCACATCGACAATGTAGAACAGTGCAGTGCTAAAATCTGCCTCCTCATACAGTAGGCTCAAAGCATTCCGGTCACTCACTTGTGAGGAAATGCTGCTTTTCTCTGTTGTATATCTTTGCAAATTGAAAATGTTTCGATTATAGACTGCAGGTATTCTGTAGACATCAACTCAGGCTCAGAGAACCAGTCAGCCAACACCCTTTCCAACAATTTAGGTTTGATGTTTGAACTGGTAAATGGTTAATGTTTCCGCAAACCACAGATAAGTCCAAGGTTGACATGTGTTGCAAACGTGGCATGTCACTTTCAAATTAAATGCTTATTAGGTATTAATGTTATTGCAACCAATAAAGCTACCAAAAGGCAGATTGCAGTTTGAGTCTCATCAGTGGATTTGATTAAGGATGAGGATATCTCCAGCCTTTTCTGACGTCAATAGCGTGTGTATTTTAAGCAAAATCATGATTTTTTTTCAAACCATAACCAAGTGTTTTTTGTGCTTAAACCTAACCGAAGCATAAGCACAGTGCTGTGACAAGAGAGAGATAGAAAATTCAACCTAAACAAATGGAAATTTGCAACATAAAGAACGCTTCATTTTAATTTATCTGGGGTTTGCAGAAATGTACTTACACATTTATTCTGGTGATTGAGTTGTATGTCAAGGAAAGAACCTGCTAGGTTTTTTAGCATCTGGGGACCAAAATATCAGGCTCTGGACCAATTTATGTTTTGGTCAAAATGCTGCAAATTCGCGCACGAACAGGAACGGAACCGGTTCCATGTTGGTGGAAAGGCTCCCTATGTCTTTTATTTGGAGAGGTAGCACACAGCTGGGTTATCAGAGCATCAAAACAGTGAGTTTACAGTCCATGAACAATGATCTGAAAGACAGTAGAATAATCCATAGAGCTGCCTCTTTGGGTTCGTCACTACGAGAGGCGCCTTTAGCATATGATTTGAACAAGAACCCCAATAGAACATTTTTACCCTCCCCCGGCAATTAAACATTCAAGAACCAAAACAGAGTTGATCCAATCCCTCTTGTACATTCCAGAATCCCATCAGAAAGTTCTGACCTCTCAACCGTGGCACTGGAGAATCCCCACGGAATAATTCGATACCCCTTACGCATTCTGGAATCCCACCGGAAAGTTCTGACCCGAGTGTGCAGCATCCCACCAGAACATCCTGGACCACGCCTGACTTAAACATTCCAGATCCCCACAGACTGTTCCAGCTTCTCCTCTAAACATCCTCGGATCCCACGGGAACGTTCTGATTCGCTCACCTAAACATTCCAGAATCCCTCCATAATGTTCTAAGCTCCCTCCAACATTCCAGAGTCTGACCAGAACGTCCCGGCGCTCGTCCCCACCTACATTCTCCTGACCAGTATCAGTTGTCCGGAAGTCTCTGGTGTAACGTAGGTCATGCTGATGTCACGGCTGAGATGGAGACAGGAAGCACTACAGGAAGCCCTTAAAGAACACAAACATCGCTGGTGACGGAAAAGGAACAATAGCATGGTGTGATTAGCAGAGTGAATTTTATGGATGCACGCAAACGCTTCGATCCTTGACGCACAAATGGATTTCACATCATCTTCTCACCACAAATTGGGACATTAGTACACGACAGGTCCGAAAAGTGCTGTGCCACATCTCTCTTTTTGTCAGATAATTGGATTTTGAACTTTACTGCACTTATTAAAAGTCAAATGTGGTGACATTTAAATGAAACATTGCAGAGACACTTGGATTAAAATGCTGTTTTGCAGCTGTTTCCAGGCTGCGCAAGTATCAAGCGGTGCTGCAAAACCCATTAGAAATCTGCTCTTAATGGCATTTACATAAGGCTGAAGTTGTTTTCTGTCAACTCACAGTGCCAGTGCCCTCTCCCAACAAAGTCGATGCCAAAGTACAAATCTGGACTTAATTAAATGTCACGTTTAACTCTCTACCTCCTGTGTCTCTTTCGCACATGCACACGCGTGGATATTACAAATTGATACCCAGAGGAAATGGACTGGAAGTGTATTAGGTTATTAGGATTGATGAAAGCAGAAAGATTTGTTGTGGATCAATCCCAGAGTTATGCAATGATCTTTCTAACTATGCACACGCGCACCTAGGGGAGTGATTGAATCAGCCTGGATCAGATTCAGATTTCAGTAGCTCTCGTCCCCTGGAGGCAGCCTCTGTGCCAGGTGCCGTTCTCTGCCCTGCAGGCTGAATCACTCGGCCTTGCAGTGTCCAACCTGTCAGCTCGCACGCTTGTCACAATGATTAACAGGTGGCTGACTCACTACTGTCTTCATAACGCGGGATACTTCAGGTCGATGAGGAAAGACAGGAGCGTAAGACAGAGATAAAAAAAACCTCCTCTGTGTGTCAGTGTTTTCTGAAGATGGCAGGTGGAAGAGTGGGCTGTTTTTGTGAGGGTGAATTCAAAATATAATGTTGGACATTAAACTAATCAGCAGGCGTATCAGATGACGGGGACACTAACCTTACTAATTGGTTTTCTTTATCAGTTGGGCCAGAGTAGACCTGCCGTGCGTTTAAATTATTAATGACTCATTCCCCAGACCTTCGTCATGTAATTCATCCATCCTTTCACTGGAGATATGGCCGGTGTCATGTCTATCTATTTCAGCTATCTATTTCTAATTATCGAGGTGACTGTGTGTTTTGGTCAGCTGTAAACATCGGCTGATTTAAAAAAAAAAAAAAAAAAAGTTGGTTTCAATGATATGAAAAGTACTTAAGAGGAGAGTTGAGGATTAATGGCTAGGATTATATTTAGACATGCCTATCAGGTTAAAATAACCAGGAGCTGATGATGACAAACAACCACCTGATGCATGAATCATCACATAACTAACAGTATGTTGGATTCTACTTGCAGCGGTGGAATGAAACAAAATGCTCTCACACTTTTTTTTTTCAAGCTGCTCCATTTATTTGACAACTATAGTTACTATGTAGAGATTAACATTTAAATACAAAACATGTCAGAATAAACAAGTGTAAACCCAAGGTGACTCATTGATTTGTGGATGGCTCTTTTCAAGTCTTGAGTTTGGCGTGTCAGCTGTCGCCATCTTAGTTTTTTTTTTAACCCAGAAGTGACTATTTTTGGAGAGCGTGGCGCTGGGGAGGATGTCCTGATTGGATCTGACTGAGAACTCGAGATGTCATTCACAAGTTAGCCACTCGCCTAAAGCTTTCCCTGCTTTACCATCTGTTTTACTCTAAATTTGTACAATTATTCAGAAAGTGAACATCTTGCTGTACTGTAAGACTTGAGTCTTGAGATTAAGACCGCAGACTCATCAGAAAACTGTTTACTCAGGTTATAAATCAATAGAATCACATAGAATCAATAGGTTTCATAACCTTACATACAAAGGGACGAAATTCGAGTGTCGGGAAGTGGAGATCACAATATCGCAACACCACTATTTTGGATTTGCTTTATCTCACAGAACCTGAAGCTCCATCCATATCGTATGCAATGAATACTTATAAGATATCATGAAAGTTGGTGGGTGTGGCTCAGTGGTAGAGCCAGCGTCTTGTTATCAGAAGGTAGCCGGTTCCATTCCCCTGGTCTGCATGTCGAAGTGTCCTAGGGCAAGTTACTCAGCCCCAAACTGCTCCTGATGTGCTGGTCTGCATCTTGCATGGCTGCCACCGCCATGTATGAATTACTGTAAGTCGCTTGGGACAATAGCGTCTGCTAAATGCCCTAAATATTAATGTAAGTTATTAAAATTAGCTCAGCCTAGCTTCCATAGAAATGTGTCAACTGATAATTATTTTCTACTTCTCCTGACATAAAGTAAAAGTTGTATTTGTAAGGGAATACCTTACAATATATCTAAATCCGCCACAGCTTTATTTCAAAAGCGTGTGTATAACCGTATTATAGATGTAAGTAAAGCAGCTGTTTTGATGTGCTGGAGCTCAGAGCATGAATTAATGCATGTGGGTGTATTCGATATCCCCCGCAGCCCCTCCCTCGGTGTAGCGCGGTGGGCGGGGCGTGCTCACACATAGTGCTTCCCCGGCTCGCTGGGTTTTAGAGGGATTACCGCGGCGGGCTGGCTGGGGAACGAAACATACCGTTGCCGACGTGGGTCAGTTTCCAGCAGCGGCAGCGGTGGAGGACTGGGAGCCGTGATGGCATGTGTTTCACCGGCGGTGTCAGCGGAACACGGTCCACTTTACACTTGAGGACGACAAACCGGGAGACCCAGTTTGCGTCCAGAGATTATGTCCGGAGCTTGTTGTGCTGCTGCGGAGAAAAGTTTATCAGAAGTAGGGATTCACTCACACCAGCGGGGCTAATATGGTAAATATGATTTCTGGTTTTGCTATCAGTAAGTAAGCTAACGTTAGCAAACTTGTTTGAACAAAACGGCTAAAGGGAATCCTGACTTATTGTTGCCTCTCCGTGAATTATGTTTACGTTATGTTGTTGTTTTGTCCACGTCAACGTCCAGTTTAACAAACATACCAAAAGTAGACAAGTTGTTTTAGCACGTTAATGTCTTTACAACGAGCTAAGAGTCGAGTTTCTGTCACTAGAAGACAAGTGGAGTTGGAAATCATCCTCTTTTCCAATCAACCCTGAAAACAACTGTCACCGCTCTGAGCCGACCAGTCCCGACACGTTATGTTTTCGTCTGTGATAAACATGCCGAACCTCATTTACAATTCCTTGCATGTTTCTTTGATAGTATTAAAACGTGCATACAGGCAATATCTCAACATATTTACACATTCCTCGTGGATCTTTAAGGGCCTCTCTGTATTTCGGCACAGGTCCTGTACTCACTGTCACCGCATTTTCCCTCAAATTTTCCATTTGTAATATGGGTCTCCTGCTGTTTTCTCATGCATTGCCGTTAGCCATATGGGAAAGCGTCAGCCTGTAACCTGGAAACTCTCCTATCATATATATATTATATATATATATATATATTATACTAC